>APFE030366613.1:83144-120271 GCA_000404065.3 Pinus taeda
AAATCTCTGTGCATATGTGTTTTTTATGTGTTATGCTCTCACATTGTTTATTTTTCTGTGATTTAGAATTCGTATGCAGGTAATTTCTGTACGGGGTTAAAACCTACATCATTGTCGACAGCGGGAGCCAAAAGAACCTCATTTCAATAGAGGTCATGAAGCGGTTTTCCCTACCTATGATAGAACATCCGCAACCGTACACTATCAGGTGGCTTCACCAAGGATGAGATCTCTGTGTTAGCCAACAATGCTACCTTCCCTACAACATCAAGCTCTTCACAGATGAGGTACTGTGTGATGTTGCTCCTCTTGAAGTTTGTGATGTATTATTAGGAAAACCATAATTGTGGAAGTGACATGCTGCATATGAGTTTAGACATCACTCTGTGATTATTACTTTGGGCAATAAGTTGTACATGATACCAGAGGTAGCCCTGCCTACTGTCATCTCTTTGATCACTACAAAGCAATGTAGTAAGATCATTTCCCAGACTAGGAAATTTGTTTTCCTTATGATTTTCCCTCAGGGCAAGAAGAAGGTTGTGGCCATGAATTCCAGACAGGGATCCTCCACACAACCGTATCATATGAATAAGGTCATGGAGGAGTACAGGGACATTTTCGCCTAACCTACAGGTACAACTCTACACTGTCAGGTCAAGCACTCCATCGGTTTGACCCCAGTCATGCCTCTACCCACTAGACCGATTTATCAACGCTCTGTTAGGGAGAATGATGAGATCAAGAGGCAAATTCAGGTGCTATTGTAGAAGTGGCACATCAGTCGAAGATCGTCACCCCATGGGAGCCCGATTGTATTGGTACATAAGAAGGATGGGATCTGTATTGACTATCAGGCACTAAACAAGATCACTGTGCGGAATAGGTACCCAATCCCACAGATTGATGACTTTCTAGACTAGCTTAAGGGGGCCAAATATTTTAGCAAGATAGGTTTTGAAGTCTAGTTATCACGAGGTGCCCATTGAACCCTCCGATATGTGGAAGAATTCCTTCAAATCCAAGAAGGATAGAATTTTTGAATGGTTGGTCATGCCTTTCGAGTTGACAAATGCCCCCGCAAACTTCATGAGATTGATGGATGACATATTGTGAACCTTTACCAATGCATTCGTGGTGTTGTATTTAGATGACATCCTAATATTTAGTCAGAGTTGGGAATAACACCCCCGTCATATTTGATAGGTCCTTCAAACCCTGCGACAACACAAGATGTGTGCGAATTTGGAGAAATGCACTTTTGGCATGACCCAGATTTAATATTTGGGGTACATCATTGATGAGGAGAGTGTGCATGTGGACCCAACTAAGATATATGTCATTTGGGATTGGTAGGCCCTAAGCACTCTAACAAAGATCTGCAACTTTTTGGGTCTTTCCAATTTCTACCGCAGGTTTATGTTGGGGTTCTCTCATATCACTTGGCCTTTAAGTCAAGTCACCAATGGAAAAGAGAAAGAATTTTTTTTTTTGGTCCGAATTTTGGTCCGAAACCTAACAAAAGGCATTTTTTGAGTTGAAGCATTGCCTCTTCTCTGCACCACTGCTCACATTACCAGACCTACAACAACCATTTGAGATTGAGACAGATGCCTCTGATAGTGCTATTGGTGCAGTTCTTACTCAGTAGGGGCATCCAATGGGTTACCACAGTGAGACACTTTCAGACATAGTCTGAAATTATTCCACTTATGAAAAAGAAATGTATTCCATTGTGTAGGCCTGTCCTCAATGGAAGCATTACATTCCGGGGAAGGAAACGATCATCCACACATAACACTGACCCCTGCAGTTAATGTATACACAAGGGAACTTGCAGAACGATCGCCATCAGAAATGGTTCACATACCTGCAAAAATTCCATTTGAACATTAATTACAAGAAGGGAAACACCAATAATGTTGTAGACTGCCTCAACCGACCACCAGTCATGATGTTGATCACTGTGCTCAACTCCTGTGGGCATGAGATTTCAGGGTGCCCGCATCTTTACGAGAGTGATCCAGAATTCAAAAACACATACCACACTCCTGGAAGGTAAGAAAGTTCAAAGTTTTCACCTCTAGGATCCATTGTTATGCCACCTGGGACACGTTTCTGTTCCTTCAAGCGAGCATGCCAGGATGATTTGGGAGATGCACTACAGTCAGGTCCTTGACATTTCAGAGTAGAAAATACAGTGGTAGTACTGCAGAAGTATTTTTGTTGGCTAAAACTTTGCCAAGATGTTGGGAGGTACATTAAATCCTGCATTGCTTACACCATTGCCAAAACAACCATCAAGAAGCAAGGCCTATATACTCCTTTTCCTACTCCTAGTCATTCTTGGGAATCCATCTCTATGGATTACATGTCAGGTCTTCATTCTACTAAGAATGAAAATGACCATGTTTACGTGGTCATCGATAGATTCTCTAAGATGCCCATTATGGCAGCCTGCAAGAAGAGTATCACATCAGAGGCCACTACTAAGCTCTTCTTTAAGTGAGTGTGAGTACACTTTGGGATCCCACAATCCATTGTCTCTGATCGGGAAAACATATTCCTAAGTGCATTTTTGTCATTCTCTAGTCGATGCTAGATACCAAACTCACTAAGTCCACGACTTTCCATCTCCAAACTGATGGCCAAACAAAATTCATCAACGGGATGATCATACACATTCTGCAGATGTACAACTCGAACCAACTATGCACATGGGATGAAAGCCTCTCCTATGTCCAACACAACTACAATAGAGCTGTCCACAATTCAACGAGCCACAACCCCTTTCAGGTAGGGTTGGGATTTCAACCATTATGTCCTATTGATGTGGCCATACCATTTGCAATAACTCAACCATATTCAACTCATGTATAGTCCAAAGCTTATAGGGATAACCATTTCATTGAGTGCATTCAACACATCCTCTAGTGCTAAGTACAAGAAACACCATGATCAACATTAGGTGTTGTAGAAGTTCCAGGTGGGCGACAAAGTTTGGCTACATTTGCAGAAGGAGTGCCTCGCTAAACCCCACTGCAAGCTTAACCTGCTTCTATATGGGCCATACACCATCACCAAGGCTATAGGGGACAATGACTCCTAGCTTAGCATTCCACCGTTCCTTGGTTTACTCCAAGTGTTCAATGTAGACTGCCTTCGACCATACTTTCCACCCTTGCTGGACACATTCGACGTTGCCGAACAACTCACACCGAAAGAGCTAAATCCAGACTGCATGGAACAAGCCACAACTGATTGGATCATGGAAACACAGATCAAGAACACTCCCTAGTAGAAGATCCAACTATATCGGGTTACCAAAGCTAGCCAACTCCTTCACCAAGGGAAGTGGCTCACTAGGGACCAAGTTCAACAAAAGTTTCCCCATCTCATGGAGGCACTCAATGCAATGGGGACCATTGCTTCCTAAGGGGGAGGAATGATCTAGGTGGATATTGGTGTCCACCCTCCTATTTCACTTAGACCCACAACACAGTCTCTTTCAGTTTTTCGGTTTCCTTAATTGTAGCACAATTTACTATTTTTGGCAGTTTTTTGGGCACTGAACTTCTGGAGTCGTTTTGAGGCCCTAAATGAATTTTTTAAGGAGAACAAAGAGACCAAAATACTTCCAAATAGGCACAATGATTTATTTTTTCCCTCCTCTTAGAGATCTTTGAAACGAGGTATTATGATAGCCAAACAGAGATCATATGCCAAAGTTACGACCTCGAGAAGTTGATGTACCAATTTACCCAAACGAGGCCCATAGTTTTTGTGTGTCATCTCCTAGGTTTAGGTTTTTGGATGTTTAGGGTTTTCCATTGTTTCAAAACAATAAATAGGCCTTCGAGCCTCATTGTAACACAATTTAGAGGAATGTAGCCGCCACATCTCTTCTTAGAGATAAACTACCATCGCCTGTGCTAGTTTATTTCCATTATGTTTGTAAGCATATTTCAGTATTCTGATATTAATTAAATGGAGTGTTATTTGTACCGTATTTTTGTATTTATGGTTATATGTATTTTTTTGCGTTCCTATTTAAGTTCGGATCATGTACCTGTACTTCGATGCAACTTGTGCATAATCTCCATGTACCTGACATCTTGTTGTCTTGCCTGCAAGGTCTTGTCCTGTAAGTTTGTCCCATAGGATCCCATAATTGCTAAGTGATTTACCTGTATCCACCTGCTAAGAGAATCTTCCACCCTATTCTCCTTTCCTTTGATGTACCTTATCTCAAAGTCAAACTCACTAATCGTGGCCAACCATATAGCCTGTCGATTGTTCAAATTCAATTGGTCAAACAAATACCTCAATCCAATGTGATCACTCATCAACACAAACCTCCTACCCATAAGATAATGCCTCCACATATTCAATACATGTATGATCGTTGCTAACTTAAGATCATGCATTAGATATTTCTTCTCATGCTCATTTTGTTTTCATGGCTCATGGCATACCACCTGTCCATCTTGAATAAGGAACTCACCAAGTCGTCTCTTGCAACCTTATGTGCATACTTCAAACACCTCATCCGAATATGAAATCTTTAACACTGGAGCATGTGTCAAAAACTTCTTAAGATACTCAACACTAGCCTCACACTCCTCTATCCATCCAAACGTGTTACCATTCCTCCGCAATGATGTAATAGGGTAAGAAATATGTGAGAAGTTCTTGATAAAATCTCCGTTAATAGCTTGCCAACCCCATGAAATATCTCATCTCATCTACATTCCTAGGAGCTACCCACTCCATGATGGCCTTCATCTTTTCTGGATCTACTATAATTCCCTCCTTGGAGACAACATGTCCTAGTTAATGTACCTTAGTTTGAAAGAAACTACACTTGCTCAACTTAGCATATAACTTATCCTTTGTCAACAACCTCAACACTGCTTCTAGATGCTCAACATGATCTTTCTAATTTTTAGAATATACCAATATCTCATCAATGAACATAGTAACAAAATTATCCAAATATAGACGTAACACACTATTCATCAAGCACATAAATGTAGTTGGAGCATTATTCAAACTTAATGGAACTACAAAAAACTCATAATGCCCATACCTAGTTCTAAATGTGGTCTCGTAGATGTCCTCTTCTTTGATGCATATTTGATGGTATCTAGATCTCAAGTTGATCTTAGAGAACACTGCTGATCCTTCCAGGTGATCAAACAAATCATCAAACCTCAGGAATGGGTACCTGTTTTTGATGGTCACTTTGTTCAACTGCTTATAATCAATGCATAATCTGAGAGTACCATCTTTCTTCTTCACAAACGATACTGGTGCACCCTAAGGCGATACACTTGGCCTAATGTATCCCTTGTCGAACATTTCCTTCAACTAAAAATTCAACTCTACCAACTGAGGTATGCTCATCTTTTAATGTGCTTTTGATGCTAGAGTTGCCCCTGGCACTAACTCAGTAGAAAAGTCTACCTCTCTATGAGGTGGCAACTCTGAAATGTCCTTAGGAAATATATCCTAAAATTGTTGTAGAATTGAGTATTTTCTCAAAACAACTACATCCTCAACCTCCTTACCTTTGTCACTAAAATGTGCATTGCGAATAACACACACCCTTTCTTGCGACTGCGCTTTTCCTGCATAACTATCACCATCCTAACTGATGTGGTTTTATTCTTTCCTTGCAAGTCTCTTGGTTCCCCATTTTCATCCACACACTCAATGGATTTGTCATAACAATCTACCTTGGTTCTATGAAGGTAAAACCAATCCATGCCCAACAACATACTGTATGATCCCAACTGTAATACATTCAAATTTGTTGTGGTATGCATACCATTCAAATCAAATCGACAAGATATTACCCAATGATGAACTCGCTTCTTTATACGTATAACCAACTACACTAACCGATATTCTGCATGCAATTCCTTACTCAAACCACCTTTATCCACCAAGTTAGGACTAACATAACTATAATTAGATCCAATGTCAATCAAAATATAAATAACTTGATCACAAAGCTTACTGTCCATCTCAATGATAGATGCCTGATGCTATGGTTGTATGTTGTCCACGACTACATAAATATGAGGAATACTCTGCTACACATCCCCAATAGTCTGCTCCTCATGTGTAATATATATCTTAGGCATACCACCTTGATTTTGTGGACAATATCTCCTAAGGTGTTCCTCTCCACACATCTAGCTCTCCAACCAATCCAATATCATTATCTTTATGCTACTGCTATGATCCATGTCCTTGTCTAGCTACATTAAACTTCTTTTTTGGTGCCACATTTTCTTTGTCCCCTACATTTTGAGGCCTTGTTATCTTAGGTTTCCATTTAGCTTTACCCTTGTCTTTCCCTTTCCATCCTTGTTGAGATTCATTCTTACGCTTTGACTGTTCATCGAAATGCTTTAATTTCCAACTTCCTCAAGTGACCGAGTCTCACCATACTCAATCCGATCTCTAAATCCTAATGGAAAACCATTGAAAAATCACTAAAATTTAGGCTTGTCATCTGTAAGATACAATACATACCTCTATAGCTCCAGAAACTTAGTCGTGTACTCTTCATCTGTCATTGACCCCATCTTTAGCTCATAAATTTCTTTGGCCTTACTTCATAGTAACTCTCCGACAAGTATTTCTTCCTGAAAAGCCTCTTGAACTCATGCCAACTCAAGTCATTTGTCCTAATGTCTTTGACCCGATTCATGTCTTCCCACAAAATTTTTGCTTTACCTTTCAGACTGAAGATAATGATTCTGGCCTTCATGTTATCTGTGTACTCATGCAACTCAAAGAATTTGTTGATCCCAAGTATCCAAGCCTCTGTGTCTTCTGGCTTCTTCACATCTCCATCAAAAGTAGGTGGATTTTCTTTCTTAAATTCATATGGAAAGTATCCCCTACCAATCCTCTTGTACGGATGATAATAAGGACGATCATGATGCGTATCCGAACCAGAACTAGAATAGTACCTGCACTCATCACCCCTCCTATCTAGAGTGTCCAACAACCTGTCATATCTCACTGTGTCAGCTCTAACCAAACTATGTCTACCAAGAGACCTACTACCATATGCCCCATTAGTTCTATCCTCCTGTCCATCGCTGATCCGAAGTGGCCCTTGTCACTGTAATTCTGACAAACTCTGAAGGAGTATCACATTATCCTCTACTTATTTCTGTCGTGCCTGTATGATCCTGTCATTGTCTTCCTTACAACTCCTTGTTTCTTCCTTAAATTTTCTCAATGTGTCTGCCAAATCAGGAAAAAAAAATGCTACTCATCTAATTCATAGGGAGAGTCTTTGTAGTCTACCATCTTGCTAATCATTTTGATCTTTCTACTACAAGGCATAATATGTCAGTTAAACCAAATCATAATAAACCCACATACCTTAGTATAATTTTGGGAGGATACCTCATCTACAAGATCATCCAAATCAGTGTGATGCATGTATAAACATAATCGTAACCGCATACAAACATATAACAACTCAGTCCGCCAACACATAACTTCATTCTAGCTAGAGTCCAATCATTACTGCATGACCATATCACTACACATACTATCACGTCGTGCATGACGACATCAACCATACCAATGTACATGGAAAATACACAATCATAAACATAGATGATACACTAGCATGCATGTAGGAAACACATCGGCATAAACATGGACAAAACACACACCTAAACACATATAATCAATCATAAGTGGAAAATACTTGTAGAAATAGGTAGCAACATGTAACCAAGAATACTAGATGATACATGTAAGTAACATATAACAACATGTAACCAATCACATCCTCATGACGACATACTTCATACAAAAAAATCCTCTTTCACATGGCGATATCACTACAACCATGACTGACAACATCCATATGCAACAAGCATATAGACCACAAGAATGATTAGAACATGTGAAAACGACATGAATGCATGGCCAACACACACTTCCCATATAGTATGAGGGGTGAACCATGCTTTGATACCACTTTGTAACACCCTCCTCCCACATCTACCCAAGTAACCGACCAATTAGGGTGAACATGTGATGCAAGGCTACTATGATTGGAATCAACCTTCTAGGTGACCTTAAGGAAATGAAATAGATGGAAACACATCATACAAAAATTCCACATCAGCTATAGGACCCCTAAGAAACATCCCAACACTTATGGTAATCAACGCCTAGGTCCCACTGAGGTTTTAGGCCACTTGACCTCTGGACGCTACCATGTTGTGGGCCTCACAATGTCCAAGACGCTCTGGACATTCTCATGACAAGGCATGCCAACATCCAGGGACTACTTTACTCAGCGCTATGCCAATGTCCCCAAGATTTGAGCCACTTTTTCAGGCCTAGAGCCTAGGTCACTGCCCATAATTGAATGACACCTTCATAACAAAAATATAACAAGGAAACAATGATGAAAATGCACATACTTAAACAAGACCTTAACCATACCTCTACTAGCCATGACAAACATTTCATTAAACATGTGATGAATATGTAATCTACAGGTGTAAACAACAAATTTAAGCATAAGGGTCTCATACTTACATGAGAATCTCTATGAATCATTGTTCCCTCATATCATTTGCTGCATTATCATCTATTAGGTCATAGATACATTGTTGATTCATTTACAAGTAGAGACATGATAAGAGCCATACATAGATATTGTCATAAAAAATATAGATAACTATCATAATAACAACACAAATACCATGAATACATCAACCATAGAATCCACATATAAGCCAATACATTTACACATGAAAAAACAAGGAAATGAATTTCTCATTAATAAATGTAGAAACCATCCGGGGATGGGACTACCACGTTCCACCCAACCATAGATTGGATGAGCCAAATCTCTGTTCAACCAATCACCTTTGTGCCATAATCAAATCATGAATGTGGGACTTGTAACCAACCAAAAGAACCAAAAAAACATGGATTCTACCGAAGTTCTCCACCTACACCATGAGGAATTTGAGTGACTCCTAGTCTCTTAGGATTTACCGTAATCCACAGTTCGATCTAGGGATCACTAGGCCCTATACTGAGACCCATTCTCTAGGATTTACTGTACATCCCATCCCGAGATTACTAGGCTCAACAAAGAGCAATCCCCCTATTATATTTACCATATATCCCGCCATTCACCGACAAGGATTCTTAGGCCCACCGAGGCACACAATCTTGGCTTTACCACAACCCACATTCTGGCTCAGGTGTTACTAGGACAATGGATTTACCATGATCCACAGTCTGATTTAGGGACCACTAGGCCATGTGTTTGTCATTTCGGAGATCCACCCCACTGAGCTTCAAATCCATCTGGCAATCTAGCTCAACCGAAGTGTGAGAACCCATCTCATCAAGGCTATTTGGAAATGGAAAGGCTAGGCTGAAAACACTGTCGCACCTGGAAAAACCCATGCCATGACAAAAAACAACCACGTGCAATACCATGCATGCCAAATCTAGCAAGGAAATCACACATGCAAATCAATACCTACAAAGAATCCCAATGTAGCTGCTTGATCATGCTCTTCCTTGCTTGCTTCTTCCTTCCTCTTGCCTTCTTTTCCTTTCTTGATCCAATGCCAAAGTGCTCCAAGAAAAATCTCTATGTCCAAGAGTGTGTGAGAGAGAGAGAATAATGAGAGAGCTCCAAAATTGAACCGACAGAAGGTAAAAGCTAATCCTCAAAAGCCTTTTTATCAATTAAGTCTCTATTTTCTTCATTTTCCATTATTTGCCTTCAATTTCCTCCTCACATGCAACCTGTGACCTTTCCCCTTCATTTTCTCCTAATTTCCATTATTTTCATAAATAACTGTGCCAAAAATGCCATTTTTCCTTTCCAAAGCCTTAGCCATTTCCTTTGCCAATTTCCTTAGCCATAATAAACCAAATGAACACCAATTAGGATGTATTTCCCAACATTAAACTTGGAATAAGTGTGCCATCAATTGTGGTTATTATTATTTTTTTTTTTAACTTTAGTACATGGAATTTTCACGAGGGTTGTTACACATTAGAACTCAAATGAGCAGGAGCGGGGCCAACGGGGCACGTCATACCCTGCCTACACCCAGCTTGTGGTTCCATTACACCTCAAATGACTAGGAACGAGGCCGATAGGGAGAGTAGCCTCCAGATCGCGCCCCATGATCATATTGACAACATACGACCGACTCGTGGGTGGAAGAATAGGGGTGCGACCATATTGGCGTGACTAACCATTTGACAAATTGCACCAAAATTGGTGGGTTTCGTGGCCAAACACACCACTTGAATTTGTGAAATTATCGCCTTGCAATGCCTCCAAAACCAAATTTCATTTCTAGTTTTGGTAAAGGGATGAATTTCTAGAATAGTTAGTAGAGAAATGAAAAAGGAGGCCTAACTTGGCCATTTTTTATCCTTTTTGAACCCCAGATGATCCTAGACAAGGGTTTTTGGGTGTTCTAGACATAATGAAAATGTTTTTTTTGTTGTTGTAATTTTAGCATTGTATGTTGATGTAATTTCAAATTTGAGCATATAACATAAAGGGCAAAATTTGGAAGATGGACCCAAAGACATAGACCAGAAGGGGTGAACTTCGTCATCAAATTGTTGTTTTCTGGTGCTGCTTGTTGTCGATTTTTCACTGTTAAAATCTGTAAAAAATTACTTAGTTTATTCGCTTTTGCAATATCGATCCATTGCCCAAAAGACATAAATTAGCTTGCAAAACTTTACGTGAAACCTTCAATTGTAATTTCAAATCACATCCCATCAATAGAGTACCAACTCATATTCGCCTGCCAATACATCCCATGGGAAGGATCGAATGTATGAATACCTGCACATGGAATAATTCCATTACGCGCATGCTTTTCTATAATCAACTCATACCACTCCACCTGATCAACCAATAAATCCCACATGGAAAACCTTTCTCATTTCTCTTGAAAGGGCAAAGGTGGGAAAACAATATTGCAATCCTTGTATATATACTCTTGAAGAGAATTACTATGTATCTCTAAGGTATACTACTCTTGTTGCCCCTCTAGGAACCTCACCCAACCATCAATGCTAGATAACTTGTCTATTGACTCGACACACGTCATTCTAACCTCATGAATGTGATTGTTTTACTGCAATATGGTGCCTCAGACTATATGGATCTTCTACTTCAATGACATAAGATCTATCCTGAAATGCATAAGATTCTACTGGTAGCTATCATCTTAAGGAACCGTAGCCCTGTTGGTTGTCTATGCATCTGTTTGCATCTCATTAATGGTTGGCCCCAAAGATGGATGCACATATCCCTCAAACACTGCGCCAAATTGAGCCTTCAATTCCTTACACCTCATGTCCTTACACATCTAAGTGTTTTTCATGCTGGATCACCACCAATGGCTTAACTCTCAAATCTTCTTGAGTGTCTTCTTCTGAGTTTTCCTCATGTGTGTAATCAAATTGCTTCTCACCATTTTCAACCATCAAACCTAGATGCAAAGGTGGGCTATTGTCAATAACTTCACACAATTTCTCACGCTCCTCAAAGGTGTTATAATGCAAGTTAATGGATTTAGCGTTAGTAGAATAATCCCTTTCATATATCACTATCAAAAGAGTAGACTTGTGATCTTCATGTTGTAATTCAAGAATTTTTGAGTCATACCTCTCCTCGTGATCATGCAAGTTAGAGCATTCTGCATGCAACTCTTGTCAAAGCATGGACCCTTCAATCCTTTCCACAATAAACTAACTTAAGTTCCTTGCCATTTATTTTTCTTCTTCAATTTTTGCAGTCTCATATGCTTCTCTATCTTTTTTACATCTTTGATTTGACGTCCATGCTTCCTGACATGTGAAACAAATATGTTCTCTTGTCATTTGATTTGTACTCTTCCTTGGGAGTTCGAGAGTCTGGTTTTTCTTTGGCTTCTTAGCCTTTCCATATCTGGACCCCCCAAAAAGTCTCCTCATCATTTTTTTTTGGTGTGAGGGTCAACACTAATCGCTGTGACCTTTCTTAATGACTCATTCAACCTTTGTTGTCCCTTTTCCAGTCATCCCAAATCCTTGACAGATCATCCATGATCAATTTTTTGATTGCAACTTTAAGAGGTTTTGAAAAACACTTTATAGGATACACCACTCAACCATATAAACCATACATTTTACTAACACCAACATATACAAGGGTATGGAAATATAATAACAATGCTATACATATGACTATAATAGCTCATAACAATCTTTCTTACTCACAACGTGCAACCAACACCATCATAACCATTATATAAACATTACATGGCTTATATAATAAGATACAGGGCACAAATAGACTCAATGAAATGATAAGGTTTGTAATAAAGAACTTGCTCAGAATCACACAAATTGGCATATTGATATCTATTAATCATCTTATAAAAGTCCCAATAATGAATTATGCTTCTAAAAGGGGAATGTGTTCCTCAAGAATACCTTGGTCTCACGGAGAGGTTTAATCTAATAGATATTTACCAGAATCTTCAACAAGAGATCTCTAATTAAATGCTTATCTTCATGTATTGGTATTTTTTCCACCATCAGAAATTAGCCAAGGTTTGGTCCTCCAATAATTTGCACAAATATTTTTCACATTTTCTCCCCAAGTTAGCAAGGGAATTTCAAGCCTTTGTCAACAATTGGCACACAAGGTAAAACACTGGTAGTGGTAACTAATATGAGAAGAAAATGATTATTCTATTAACATCTTTGGGGTAATTACAATACGCAATGCTATTGAAAAAATTTGATACAACTTCAACAACCCAATCCGATCTTCAGAATAGAAATATCCCATCCAATGATAAAGCCAAAATTCTCTGATACAACAACTTGACCCTTAGGTTTGATGGAAAAAATAGTTTTGGAAATAAAAAGAGGTGGATTAATAGTAAATACTATTGACGGGCTAAATAAATTTCCCCAAATTAATTTGGAACTCAACCCCACTAATAGAACATGCTCAATAATAGCAAGAGAAATATAGTAATAAATAATACCAATAGACTCCCTTTGGATACATGGCTACGGATGATTGGAAAACTTGAGGAAATGAACAACACCCACCACCTAGTCTTAAAAAAGCATAGACATGTTCTTTATATGAAGAATACAAAACCCATAATATTGATTATTTACAGTAGCAATGCTTAGCCCCAAATTGAAATATAAACCAAGCAAATAGTACCCCATATCAGAAACTCGAATCAAGACCAAGGAATGAACACACAGAATGGTTTGGACCCTTTTTAAGTACCAGCTTGGCCTCAACAAAATTTTTGTAACTAGTCCCCTTAACTGAATTGACCTCTTTTATCAAATTTCAACCCCATTTACGAGCGTTGCACTCAACTATACAAGAAGAAATATCTAAGTTTGCTTATCTGAAAGGATACACAGTCTTGAGATAGGACAAACTTAGCCAACAAAGAATATAATTCAGTCCTTAGAAAGGAGTTAAAATTAGTGCAAAATGGTGAACTCAGGTTACCAATAATCATGGAACTTGGTCTTCTTAAGATCTATGAGATTTCATCCTCCAAATGATGTCTATCACACTTAGAATTTAGTCTCCTTAATGCAATTTGCCTCCTTGAATATATGTTATAAGTGGTGGGTTCTGACCTCCAAATAATTACGAGTACCCAACTTAGGTAGAAAGATGCTTAACCACACAAGGAAGAATTTTGTTCTCAACTGAAGGTAAATAACCTCAACATAACCACTTCGACCTCCTAGAATGTATGTGATTGACCCGCCGAGATCACAAAAATTTCTAGGCACAAATTAACCTCCAAAAACGCAGAAATATATTGAACTCAACCTTTTGAGGAATAATTCAATCTGGTTAAAATATACTCCAATATAATACTTAATATGGCCTTCAAATAACAGATAAATTTGACAAGAAGTGACCGAACTAGAAATGTGCTAATGCAAATCAATTTTTTTCTTTGAGAAATTAACAAACAGTTAGAGAACAAATTCAAACTTTCGTCAAAGACTTAGCAAGCAACATACTAAATTAGAAGATATAGGGGAAAACTTAGAATTTATTTAATTTTTCGGGGATAGTTTACAAAGCCAATTTAATCTGAAACTTGGAACTACTTCTCAGCAGTGGTTGGGTTCAATTCAACCCTCAAGATCAGAGATGTGGTCTGGTTCAATTCAACCCTCAAGATCAGAGATGTGGTCTGGTTCAATTCAACCCTCAAGATCAGAGATGTGGTCTTCTAGAAAGCTACTTGATCAATTGACTTCTCCAAAAAATTTGCAGACTATTGATTGATTGAAGACTAATACCAGTCTTGTCCCTCCCAGGAGAAATATCTTTCAAATGAATCTTCAGTTACGTGAATCTTCCTCAGAAATTAGCGCTTCAAAAGATAATTTGGCCCCTCTAATCTCAACTTAAACAAGTGATATTAAACCATTTTTAAAAGAATTTTGGCATTAGAATCAACGAAATCGTCTTCATAATAAATATATCTCTATCGATAACAAATTGAACCCCATAAGAAATAATAATCAATCTTTGGCACTTGAAGAAGCAACTTTTAATTACATACAACAATTATTCTCTAACAAATAGATTAAGAATTTTAACCCATGATTGGCCAAAATCATGCTCTAATACCACAATGATATCTTTTTTGGATATATCTTTTTTTAAATTTATGAAATTTTCTTCTCAAAAGTATGCCATGAATTTTTATTGAAAATTAGCATGAAAATTCATTAATTTATGTTAGAGACATCGATAACATAAAATCCCAGAAATGAATAATGTTGCTACTTCCACAAATTGAAAATAAAATTATGACAATCACAATATGAGATAAATGCAACAAATCTAAGCTTTATTATAAATACTGAAATTACATGCCCATAAAAATAATTGATGTGTCGCTGAGATAGAATCCTTCAAACTATGCAAACTAGATCTGACCTCAAAATATATCTTCTACCATAATGGATACATTCTCCCAAGCTGGAACCATATTGATGCGTAAATTGAGAATCTGAATGATTCTCACTCAAATGTTCAGATCTGTTATAGATCTAATATCCACTAATTCTGCTGAAGCTTCGTGAAATTTCTAGTTGAAATCTCCACAATAGTGGGTTGAGTTTTTGTTCAAATCACAAGAAATGGAAATCCAAGGGTTTTCATCCTGGGGCTTAGTGAAAAATGAGAACCACATTCCCAAATCTCCCCAATAAGAAGATACTCTAAACCAAGATGTCCCTAATGATCTCTTCCTCTTTTTAAAGAGACAATAAATAGATCTCCAAGATTATAGAAGTATCTTATTTTGATTATTTTAAAATTATTCCAAAAGCTTCCCTTTGACTCCATGTGACTCAAATTTAATTTTATTTCACTTAAGTCACTTTTGACCTTTTCCCTTCAATTAATTATTTTCCCCTTCTTTTATTTAATTAAATAATTAATTAAAGTCACTTTTAATCTAGAAAAAATGGTAAATCGCCCACCGTACTTTATCTGTCCACTAGAAGTTTCTTCTTATCATCTCATTTTGTCGATATTCTCTTTTCGGTTCCAATGAGCTATTACACTGAGGTGTTCCATCAAATATTCCCCTCGCAATGTCACCTCAAGTGTAATTAATTAAGTCAGGCTCAATATTAACTTGGTTTTATGGGAGTCGTCATATTACAACGAAAGAAAAGGTAAGTTGTGTGAATGCCATAAGATCCCATGAAATCCCTGAAAATCCCTCCGAGACCCCTGATGATGTAATCTTGTTTCCGCGGCCTGGTCATCACATCCCTTGGAAATATGCCCTAGCTGTACTATAGAGGAAACTGAAAATGGGGACATTACACACCCTCTTGAGATAAACGTTAACACCTTCTTTGGATACAATGTGATCCAAGATATTTCCTTTAGTAATACTGAAATTGGTTCTCTTTGAATTCAATGATATGTTGAACTTGCAACACCTAAGGGCTTGTAGGTAGTCAAAGTGGTTTCATCTTTCTTTGGAAAATACCATGATAGTCATTAAAATCAACTATAATGAATTTACCCATCAAACCCTAGAAATTGATTTTCACGGTACACTGAAAAGTATTTCCAATATTCATTAACCCTAAAGGCATATTATCATAAACATACATGATCCAATGAGTAGTGAAAGTATTTATATGATTATCAATGAGTTTGAAGGATATCAAATCATAACCTAAAAATGAATATAGGAATAACATCATTTGGGATCCAAAAACTTGATGGAGGATCTCATCTATCGTAGGGAAAATATAAATGCCTCTCAAAAATTCTATTGTAATTGAATATCAACACATAATTGAATGCCCACGATTTTATTCCTAATTGGAATTAAATTGGATACCTACTACAATCACTATACAAGAATGAATGTTGTAGCCTCCATCATATTTAATTAAACCCTGATGGTCTAACCTAAGGCATGCAACAACCGTTTTTGTTGTCCCTCTTATAAATTTCACTGTGAATATTGATTCATGTAAATTATGAGGAAATACAATTTATCACTGAGTTAGAGGAGTGGACATGGATCCAAATACTGAGGACGAAAGGTTGTTTGGGAGGTGACTAACCTAGGCCACTTCATTTATTTCATTCTACCTATACCCTGAATGAATTAAATGGTTTGCGTAGTAGTCAGGGAGGTTGAGTATGGGCCACCTAAGTGAAGGATGAACCTCATACTTCCTCTATTATTGAGGGACATGTTGGTGAAGTAAACACATAAGAGAAGGGGAAGAAAGAGAATAGACACAAAGAGATTGAGCATTTAGGAGGATGAAATATTGCATGAGACACACAACATAAGCAGACGCGAGGACAAATAGAGAAACAAACGTAGGAGCTCGTAGAGTAGAGAAAAGAGAAGATAATATGGGAATATGATTCTTTCATTTTCTAATGTATGACCACTGTTGTTTATTGATTTTATGATGGGCTAGTGAGACTTGGTGGAGAGAGTGACTCACTAGTGCTTGTTGTTCAGTTAATAAACCTCTAAATTCTTGCCTTGGGGCTAATAAACCACTTAGAAATTAACTCGGGTGCTTTTTGGAAGGACAATAAACAAATTAGTAGGTGGAGACGCTGTGTTTCTTACTACGACAGACAATTTATAAACCACCTGGGAAATGTGCTCTAGATTCCTAAAGTGCTTACCTTGAAAATCCAACTAATGAACCACCTTGAGAGTGAGATCATACTATTGGATTTAGTAGAACTTCACTGAGCCTAGGGTGAATCCCCGTGATATAATTTAGATAGGTAGTAGAGTCACCGTGGTGCTTACTATGAGAGGTAATTGATAAACCACCTAGAAAGTGCACTTCCTCTTTAGCTTGGTTGACTTGTTATTGGTGTGAAATTTCCTTGAGAAATTAACTCAGAATTTAAATTTGGATCAAGGGTTTTCATCAACAAGAAAGATTGTAGTATATCTGGCCTATGGTTAGGTGGAGAGTTGAATTCCCTCCTTCTGTTTCTAGTCATTCAAGTTAATCAAATATGTGTATTTACTTGCATTCATGTTTGCACCATGAATGATGAATAATGTATGGTGTGTGTTATGACAGAGTTTGCATTAGCACTACTAATGGAGGAATGTGATATTCCTATATGTTTATGATGAATTATTTATATATGTGTTCGCATGGTTATGGGGAAATTGTGGGCCCCTGTGTTTTCTGATGTTCTCATAAGCTGCAAAGTTATTTCAATGGTTATTTATGATTTCCCGATGTCTTTAGTTAATGTGTTATAGTGTGTGATTTCTATTATCTGATTTTCTATGAATATCATATACCTTTGTTTGTTGAAGACTATCGATTGTCTTTGTTGATAAAGGGTTACGGTTAGTTCTATGTAATTTATGATAATTTAATTAGATATGATAGTGTTATTTTGAGATCAATGAGATTGATTCTATGGTTTTATATGATGTTATAGTACTTGAATTCATAGATAGGTTTTTGCTATAATTTAGCTTGTTTCAGTATTTTATATTAGGCTAATCGATATATCCTTTGAATTTGCTATGGATAAATATAACACTTTGAGCATTCAGTTCCCATATATGGATTTCATCCTTGTAAAATTTGCATTATAGGCAATGCCTTGCCTTAAAGAATCTCTGGCTAAATCCTTTGAAATCAACACTTATATCCGCAGTTGGATCGATCTTTGATTGACCAAGTATCCAGGACGAACACCTTTTTAAGTCTTTATCACCTAGTGCCTCTAGATATAGAAAAGAGGAAGATGTGTTTGGGGCTAGTGGATGTACTTGGAAATCCGAGCATCTAGCTAGTCAACCCTGTGCACTTTCAAAGTGCATTGGATTTTAAATAATATATATTTTACATGACTATGTTAATTGAGAGGGGGTACTTGTTGAGGGTTGTTATACAACCAACTCACAAATAGAAGAAAAGATATATCAATGACTTAAAAATTATCCTCTTTGAGGGGGAAACTATTGGACTATTGGTATTGTTGGGATGACTAGTGGCTATGAGTGAGTTGGCATTCATTTCATATGGATGACTATGGTGAATCGAAGGGTCAGATTCTTGGAATCATCTTCTAGGCTACAAGTGGGTTCCTTACTGCATCAGGCCCTCTCCAATGGAAAATGATCTAAAAGAGATTTCCAATGGTATGAAAAAGTCTATGAAAGGCCATTGGGATAAAAAGTTATTCACTGTTGAAGTTTGTCTAGAATAGGTCAAAATATCGGTGCAGGCTGGGTTATCAGAACCTCAGGAGGCCAACATTTTATAGGGCCGAAGTATTGGAGGCTGCCGAAATATCGAGACCCGATATCAGAGGATGAGTAGGCAAGCATTTCAGGAGGGCCAAGTTTTAAAATCCAAAATATTAGAGAAAAATAGATTGGAGATAGGGATTATAAAACTCCAATGAAATTCTCTCTGAAGAATGTTCTAATCCAATAAGACAGGCCTGATATTGAAACCTCAAAACTTCTTAATGAATGAATTCTTTAAAATGTCTGATAGTGTTAAGTGTTGAGGGATGCCAAGAAGCAAAATATAAATGAATTTTTTTGAGAAACCAAAGTTTGATGGACCCCTTTCTCTCTCCTCTAGGTGGACACATGGCAGAAGTTTATTAGCCCTAAGGGCTTGAAGTGGAACATGACATAGTCATGATGTGGTTGTATGACAAGACATGTGGCATGAAGATTAGGCATTTTGGGTGGCTTAGTGGTCCAAATTGGGGTGACACATGTCACCATTGAGGAGGCACCACATGGAGTGATGATGTCACTTAGAGGTTGGAATTTCAGAGGTCAAGGATTTCAGAACTCCACTATAAAAGTTTCTTTGAAAATTTATGATAAATGAGCTCCTTGGACTGGTGCCTAATGGAGGGAGAGTAATAAAACCGAGGGCATAGTGCAAGCTTAAGCACCTAGTTGCTATGAAGAATTTCGGACCTCGACATTTCATAACTCCTACATAAATTGCCTATGAGGAAAGGTCCGATGAAAGGGGGGCTCCGATGGTGTTTTGATGCTCGGTCATGTTGAGTTTGAGGAATCAAGGGAGAAAAGGGCTTAACAAAGGAAGATAGCCCGTCAACAGTAACAAAAGGTCTTATCACCTAAAATCTAAGTCGTTGGTTACATGACCCAGGAGAAAAAATAGGAAAGTGCCAAGCGAAAGGATATCGGAACCTTGCGACCTCGTAACATCATTTGAATAAAAGTTACGAGATATGGTGGCTCCAATATTGCAACAAGCAAGGGATATACCAATGGTCATAGGTAGTGGTGATATAAAAGAACAAAGGACTAAGGGCTAAGATATAAGGGTTAAAGGCATCGACATTGTGAGATATAATAACTTTATTTTAATAAAAGTTATGATGTGTAAGAGCTCCGATATAACAGTTGAGTGAATTGCATGATTGGATGAGTTGACAACTAAGGGACTTAAAAAAGGTTGGTCTCTGGAGTTATTGTGACTTTAGAAGTTCGTTGAGATAGAGACAGAGGCCATCTCCTATTTCCTATCCATGTCATGAAGTCTTAAATCAGGAACCAAGAAGGCATTCTCAAAGTACTGGCAAGCTCTGTTAAGCCTTGAATAATCATAGAATTCACATTAGAATGGGAAAGATGATTGAGATTAAGTTCTTGGTATGGAGGATGCTCAAGGAGTAAGTGAATAACTTGGAAGCCCATCATTATGTTTAAATTCCATGATATAATTCACCCATTCAATGCAACAACATCATGGGAGAGCCCTAGAGAGGTACACTCGTACAATGATGGAAACTTGTGATAGAGACAACGTTGAACACTATGAAACAAAGGATCAAAACCAACAATTTCCATCAAGAAAATGGGGGAAAGAGAGTATTGTTGAATGTGCTAAGCTATGTGGATTCTGTGGGATTGTGTCAAGTGTTGAGCTAAAGTGAAGAGCTACTAAGAGCTTGTGTAAGAGGAGGCCAAGGGCTGAGAATTGGCTGTTGTGAGTAGTGGAAAAAGTGCAGTTGTGCAAGACCAAAAGAGCCTTGGAACATTAGAAGACCAAGAGCAAAAGTTGAGCTTGCAACCAACTAGAGTGGTATACTTATATGTATGTAAATGCCTCTATTTTTAGTTTGAAAATAGTAGGAAAAGTAGAATAGTGGCATGAAGAGGTTGGTCCCTCTCAACAAGTAGGTTCTTGCTATCCTAAGGGGTTCGGTACCTCCCTTGAGTGGGTTCTCACAAACCATTTGATGTAATTAAGTTGGTGCTTAATTTTACTGTATCATAAAAACAAACATATTGGTGGTTTTTTCCCTTTGGGTTTCCACGTGAAAAATACCAATGTCATTATGTGTAGGTTGCCATGTGATGAATTGTATGCACATGTGAATGTATCATCTTAATTCTCATTTGATTTATGTATGAATACTTTCATAAGTAACAAATAATAGAGGAAAGAATTAAAAACATATTCAGTAAAAATTGTAAAAACCTCATTATTACTTATTCAACCGCCCTCCCCCCCCCCCCCCCCCCCCCCCCCCCCAAAGTAATTCCTTGTTCCAACAATTGGTATCAAAACCATATTCCTACAGGAAAAGTCTAACCACTAGAAGGTAGATTCATAAGGAATTATGTCTAGGAAAAAGAGTCTGGATGCTTACTCAAGCAAGATACTAGTCTTTGATGGAGCAAACTATGCCTTTTGAAAAGTTAGGATGGAAGCCTATCTCATGTCCCTAGGGGTAGATGTTTGGTGCTCTGTACTAGTAGATTATGATGTCCCCAATGTCCACCCACTGATGCAGATGGTAAAAAAATAAATGGGAATAATTTTAAAGCTAAGAATTCCATTCTCTTCAGCCTTAGTCAATCTGAACTTGTGAAGGTTATGCACTGTAATTATGCCAAGGAAGTGTGGGTGAAGCTCAATTAGAGTCATGAAGGAGATGAAAAAGTCAAGCAGGCCAAACTCCAAACTTTCAAAATGAGGTTTGAAAGTTTAAAAATGAGTGAAAAATAAAGTATAGTAGAATACTTCCTTAGAGTTGATGAAGAAACCTATATGATTGGGGGAATTGGTGAAGAAGTCAAGGAGGATGTGATTTTTCAAAAAATCTTAAGATCCCTACCCATGAGATTTAATCCCAAAATCTCAGCTATTGAAGAAATCACCAATTTAAAAGATCTCAAGATGGACCAGTTGCTTGGTACCCTTACAACCTATGAGATAAATTAGGAGGAGAGAATTGTGAACCCAAGGAGGCAATGTTCAAGGTGTCCAAGAAGGCTAAGGAGCAAAAATATCACAAAGACTACTCCAACTGTGAATCTGATTAGGACCTAGCTCAATTTTCTTAGAAACTGAAGAATGGATCAGGAAAATATAAAGGGAATTTTTCCTTTAAATGATTTTACTATGGGAGAGTTAGACATTTATCATCCAAATTACCTTACAAAGAAAGAACTAAAAAGGAAGATGACCATAAATTTAGAAACAAACCTCAGAAGTATCGAAAGAATAAGTTCTATAAGAAAAAGAGGCTCTACTCCAAAGAGGATAGTTCAACACTAGAGTCAGATAGAGAAAAATATTCAAAAGATGATTCAGATAAGTATTTACTTATGACATTTGGAATAGAATCCAAGATGTAAAATATTATAGACTTCGAAGAAGAAAAAGAATAAGGAGAGGTGAACCTTGAAGGGGAACTAGTTAGTGCTCTTGATGAATTGAAGAAAGAAAGGATAGATAATAAGAAACTAAAGGAATAGTTACAATGTGCTAAAGAAGGTATGTACAATTCTGACAATGAGGCTTTTCTTTATCAAAAATAGAAACTTGAATAATCCATTAAAATCAAAGATAGTTTAGTCCTCCTACTAGAAGAAAAATAAGGAAAATGTGAGAAACTAGAAGGAGAACAAACAATTAAAACATGAGTTATTCAAGGTAAAAAATGAAACGATTTGAAATACATATAAAGATGAAATTCTATCCTTGAAATTCAAACTAGAAGAAGTTAAATGAAAGGAAGAGGTTCTTCAAGATTTGATCCATGAATGGGAAGAAAAATGTTAGAGTCTTGAGGCAAAGTTTGTCTCTCTAAGAACAAATCTTGAGAAAATAAACATCGAAGAAGGAATTAATGAGAATTTTTTAGAAGGAAAAAGAAAGCTAGATCAGATTATTACTAGTCATAGATCCTCAGGAAAAAAAACATGCCTAGGTTACTCCAAACCACAAGAGCCCCCAATGGGAAAGATGAACTTGAGGTCTGTAGGATTCGAGGAAAAACAAAGCTATACAAACAAGCCTCAAGAAAGAATCGATGAAGACAAAAGGGAAGCAAGGAAAAGAGGAGATCACCCCTGGAATAATAACTTTATCCATCTCAAATAAGCACACCAACGAAGAATGAATCAATCAACTAGACAACAGGGTACCTTCATGCACAAACTCATGAATCTTCCAATATTAGGTACTCTCATTTATTTTATGGTCATTTTTATAGATGTCACATCTTTGAGAATAAGGTTGTTGAGTGTAAAAGGATCAAAGTTGAAAGAGATGAAAATTTTAGATAAAATAAGTATCAAAATTTTAGATCTCAAAATTCTACACTCAAAAATAGAAATGATTTCTCTCCCCTAATGAGTGATGTTGAATATTTTAAATGTAATAATTTTTGGCACACGAAAAGTGAGTGCAAAAGTAGGATAGAGTATCCATCCATGTCTTATAACACCTGGTGGTCAGTGGTTCAAAAGGAAGAGAATAATTAGAAGCAAAAATATAGAAAATGCATGGAATGTTGACTCACTGTATCAACACAAAACTAAGAAAACAAATGGTATGTAGACAGTGGTTTCTCCAAGCATATGAATGGGGATAAGATTAAGTTTCTGCCTCTAAACGAAAAAGGAAAAATGGAACAATGTCACTTTCGATAACAATGCTCCAACAAGAATTAAGAGTAAAGGCATAGTTAGTCTTGATCAAAGGACAAAAGAAAAAAATGTGCTATATGTGGAAGGTCACAAGAAAAATTTGATTCGTGTTAGCCAAATGTGTGATAATGGCTATGATGTGACCTTTTGATTGAAGGAATGTGAGATCCGTAACATGAAGATTGGAAAGTTGGTGGGAAAAGCAATAAAATCCCACAATAATGCATATATGTTTGATGATTCCAGAGTTAACTTCTATTTAAGCAAAATGAATGAAACATGACTATGGCAAGAGAGGTTTGGCTATAAGAATTTTGACAGTTTGATAAAATTTAGCAAGCTGGGAGTTGTGAAAGGATTACCGAGACTATCAAGGTCTAATAACTCAATCTGCAAGTCATGCCAATTTGGCAAGTAGACTAGGACTCATTTCAAGTCAAAAGAGTTCTCCTCATCTAGACCACTTGGATCATGTTCTTAAAAGAAAAGGCAGAAGCATCTAAGAACTTTAAAAGAATTAAAGCTCAAGTAGAAAATGAGAAAGAATTAAAGATAAAAATCTTAATATTGGACAGAGGAGGAGAGTACTCTTCAAGAGAGTTCGAATAATTCTGTGAAGAACATGGCATTAGAAGGAAATATTCATTAGCTAGAAATACACAACAAAATGGAGTAGTTGAGAGAAAGAACATAACAATCTAGGAAATGGCTAGAGCTATGTTGGATGAAGCATAAGTATCCCACACCTTTTGGGGTGAGGCAACACAAGCAACAATATACATATCAAATAGAACCCAACTTAGGTCTAATAGTAATAAAAGACCCTATGAGTTGTGGAAGGGAATACCTGCATCAGTTAATCACTTCAAGGTATCTGGGAGAAAATTCTTTATCAAAATGAATGATAGAAATCTTGGAAAGTTTGAATCCCGCAATGATGAGGGGATATTACTCAGGTACTCGGCTCGAAGCAAAGGATATAAGTGTTACAACAAACAAACAAAGAAGATTGAGGATTGCATTGATGTGATAGTAGATGAAATAAATTCATAAGATAATTCCTCTAAAAGAAACACGAACTCAGATGGTGAAGAAAATACAAATATGAGGTCCGCAGATCTAGAAGAAACAAATTTAGATAGTGTAGACGAGGAAGCATGGATAACTCCAAGGCCAAAGACACCTTGTAGTTATGTATAGAAAGAAAATCCCGAGAGTCAGATACCTGGAGATCAAAGACGTGGTGTTCATAACAGGAGGAAACTTGTTGGCAATACAAGTTATGTAAATCTGGCTCTATTGTCACAGATCGAACCCAAGAATCTTAGCAAAGAAAATGAGGACAAGTTCTATGTGAAAGATAGGAATGAAGAACTTGACTAGATTGAAAAGAATGAAAATTGGCAGCTTGTTCTAAGACCTAGAGAGAAAATTTTTATTGGGGCCAAATGGGTTTTCAAAAAAAGGCTGAATGAGCAGGGTCAAGTGATTAGGAACAAGGCTCAATTCGTATGCAAAGGGTATGCTCAAATAGAAGGGGTAGTTTTCAAAAGAAACCTTTGATATAGTAGCAAGATTGGAATTTATCATAATTTTTCTTACCCTCTCCAGTCATTAAAACATCAAGTTATATCATATGGATGTGAAATATGCATATCTCAATGGAGATTTGGAAGAAGTTTACAATGAGCAACCAGAAGGATTTATGCTCACCACAAATGAAGGGTTTGTGTGCAAATTTAAAAAGGATCTATATGGACCGAAACAAGCTCCTAGAGCTTAATACGAAAGGCTGGCTAAATACCTTCAACAATAAGGCTTTAAAAATGGTACTATCGACAACAAATTATACATAAAAACTGAAGGCGGCCATCTACTAATTGTAGTAGTGTATGTGGATAATATAATTTTTGGCAGCGACATGGAATAATTGGGGCATCAATTCACAAAAGATATGCAAACAAAGTTCAAAATATCCATGATCGGAGAGCTATACTTCTTCCTGGGATTGCAAATCTCTCAGTATCCAAGTGGAGTGTTTGAAGAAGTTCGGGATGGAAGATTCCAATCCAGTGAGTGATAAGCCTCATCATTGGGTAATTATATGGGCCTTAATTCACATCCTAGATTAGTCAAACCAACTATTCTCACAACTTATTGCATACTTTTGATTATATTTTGATTATGAGATGAGTTAAAGTTGGATATTTTTATTTGTGGTCTAATGTGCATTTAATGTAGGATTAAAGGATACAAGTAAGGAATTTTGGTAAATCCTCCTCATTTACTACCCCCCTATTCGAATATTCCTCCATCAGCTGGGAGTGCAAACAACCAAATCATGAGGACTAGAAGGTAGGAGAGCAAGTGAAAGTTAAAGCACCAGTTTATCTCAAGTTTGGGAGCCGAGCCTCCCTAATTGTAAGGAAGTGGTTGGAGACTTCAGATGTATAAGTAGAGAGGCCTAGGACCTCAGTAGGATTTAGAATTTGGATTGTAAAACTCTACTTTATTTTCGAGCTGTAAGACTTGTGACAGTTTTTGATGTAATCCATTGTTTTGACAATAAGAATGAGTTTTGTTTCGAGCCAACACTGAGTTAACTCAGAGGGTTGAAGCTCTTGGGTTAGGGCCCAACCCTAGTAGCTAAGGATCCTCTTTATTGTACATGTATGCTAGCGTAGATTCATGGTTTAATCATTCATTTACTTAAGTAGTTTTATTTGCATTACAACAATGTAGCGTAGATTAGTTGTGTTTTAGTTTGCTTCCATTTGTGCTTTCTTTCAATTAGTAGGTTAGAAAGGAGAAAAATATCATCATAAGGTTTTTAGCAGGTGTCTCGGCCTCACCTCCTCACTCTGGGACCATGACTTGAGGAAGAGACCCTTCAGCAACCCCAAAAACACATATTTCTAGTTCTTGCATGAGCTGTGGAGTTTGTCGTATTGATTCAGTACTTGGTTCATTTCATCGTTATCGTTTTCAATCACTCTCTTTGTGTAATATATCTCACTCATATTCCCATTTCCTTCAACATGAAATTCTTAAGCGGAAGCCAATAAATCACGTCTTAATCGGATTATACCTCTAGATATCCTTACCGTTCGATCCACAACAAACCTGGCCAATCACCGTCAACCACGTGCGTATTCATTTGAATGTTTGACTTTAGGTGCTCTGATATCCACTGTCTATTTGCCTCGCTTGATCCAACGGCTATCACATCACTTGATCGCCAACTAGCTTGGCTGATCTCCACCGTTGATCAATCCCACATGATCTAACAGCTATTGTGGAATCTCGCGCGAATTATTGCATGACCGATATCTGCTCGAGAGCACGCGAGAAAAGTGGTTTTCTTGTGCTACATGTCACGCACTTAGGCTAATTGCGTAAAATTTAGGAATTCCGCTTACAACTTTGAGGGTGTGCGAGAAACTGCTTACCACCTACGAAGACCACTCCATCATTTCTGCATGTTTTCCACCCTTCTTCCGACACGTGAATTGATGTGATCCATATATCTACTCACTTAATCTCCACAATAAGTTCTCCGCCATTCATCTCCTGTTAATCTTGGTCGTTGATCAATCCATCCATCTATTCACTTAATCCCCACGATAAGATCTTCGCCGCTCATCTTCCGTTAATCTTGTTCATCCATCTATTGACTTAATCTCTCACGATAAGATCTCCTCCATTCATCTTCCGTTAATCCTGTTCATCCATCTATTCACTTAATCCCTTGTGATAAGATCTTCGCCGCTCATCTCTCATTAATCCTATTCATCCCTCTATTCAATTAATCCCCTGCGAGAAGATCTCTGCCATTCATCTCTCGTTAATCATGTTCGTCCATCTATTCATGTAATCTCCTGCGATAATATCTCCGTCACTCATCTTCCATTTTCACTGTTCGCTGATCAATCCAACAGTTCCTATGCATTGTTACTTCTTTACGTCCTCCCTTCGTTGGTTTCGATCTTCGATTGCTTTTCCTCTTGACTCCTTCCCGAACTTTGTTCTGCATATCATTTAAACGCTGCCACTTATGAGCTTCGATTTGGTTATTCAATCAGACTCTAACACTATCCGATCATAAAAAAACCAAGAAAGTGAAATTATATTTAGTTTAGTTTCCTTGCTTACTCATTAGTTTAGTTTTATGCTCTTTACTTTTGTAACTTAGATGGCAACCCAGGAGTTGCAGCATCCTTGCTACAATACTGGCACTCATCGCTTTTTGGCACCGTTGCCAGGGAGGTGTCTGAGTAGAATGTGAGTATTGCTTTTTTTCCTTCTATTTCTAGTCTTTAATTTTCTGCCATTAGTTTATTTCTACAAAAGTAATCTAGTAGCTTCCTTTATTTTAGTTGTTATTATCTGCTTTCCTTTCCATTCTGCAAGTAGTTTCTTTCTTTATAAAAGAAAAGCTTCAACGTAAATCACATGACAAAGGTTCTTTCTCATGTGATTTACGCTGAAGCTTTTCTTTTATAAATATGACTGATCACAGAAGCCTCAATTCTACCATAGTTTCTTTCTGTCAGTAGTTTTCATCCAATCAGCAATTTCATTTCTGCAAAGTACTTTCCAGCTTAAAAAATCTTATAAAAGCCAACCCAAAAACATTTCCTTTCATGCCTCGTAGGAATAGGGACAAGGTAGGGAAATTCTTGCCAAATACCCCTACTGCATCCAACAACCAAACTTCTCCCGTCTTCGATGGCTGTGAATTGGAGGAACCTTTAGGTGAGCAACCTAACATATTTGAAGAACCTATAGGGGAAGAAAAAGAAGAGGAACCCATTCCTACTGAACTAATGGCTGAAAACCGAAATGACAGAGGATATAGAGAAAGAATTGAGGGTGCCTTCCCCATCAGGGAAAGTAATGGGGACACTAAGATGAAGAATATAAGACCTTCTGCTTTACCTCATTTCCATGGCCTGACCACAGAGGACCCTGACACTTTCCTATTTGAGTTTGCTTTTGTATTATGGACCTATGACTATACAGATGATGAGCAGAAGTTAAAACTGTTTCCATCTACCCTCAAGGATGCAACATTGCATTGGTTCATGGGTTTTCTTGGAGATAACATCACAAATTGGGCTCAGATGCAACATGCATTTAACAAAAAATATAGGGGCTACTATAGGTCAAAGGATACTAAAGAAGAGATTTTCAGGATGACCATGGGCCAGGATGAATCCTTAGAAGACTACGAAGAAATATTCCAACTCAGTTACAAAAGGGCCAGTTGCACACTTGAACCCGAGTCACTAAAGCTGGTCCTACTCAGAGGAGTAAGGGAAGATCTTCTGGATACCTTAAATATTTAAGCATGAGGAGATATCTACAAATTACCCTATGAGGATATCAAGACTATCTTTAGAAACCATTCTAGGGCAGCCTGGAAGAAGGGTAGGAGTAGTAAACCTATGGCCAATACATCATCTTCCAACTCATCCATCAAGGGTGAAATTGGAAATATGTTGGAAGATTTCAAAAGTGAGATGTTGCAAACCCTTGCCTTGCAATTGGACACCATGAAAATCAAAAGGAAGCAAGACGAAGCAGAGAGAGCCTTGGCCATCTTTTGTCCTATATGCACCAAGAGGCATCTTAGGAATGAATGTCCATTGAACTACATTGAGATTTGCTCAGTCTGTGAAGAAAACACTCCACAGACAAGTGCCCTTCTTTACCCAGACTCAAAGTTGTATATCAAGGAGTTGAAGGGGTCACTAAGCAGCTTTGCTACATCAACCAAAGGAGACCTCCTAGCCTCAACCATACCAGTAGGGTATGCAAGGGTCATCCCATGCATATTACAATCCCAACCAAACCACAACTATACCTTCTTGGGGAACCCATGCCCATATTTCCTGGTCTACACTCCCTCCTTGGTCCTATTCATCTTAGTATCATTCCCAGCCAGCAAGCCAGTCATTTCAACCTTACATTCTGCCACAACCTCAATGGAATACCCCACTCTAGGGGTGGAGGCCCCAATACAACAATGCTCCAGCTCTATTTCCTCCACCACCTACCCAACCAAAACTCCTACACTCTGCTCCACCCAAGCAACCCCAAATGCTTGCCCAGCCAAATCCGAACCCGAACAATAGGTAGGCTCAACAAGTATACAGTGGAGAGACATCATGCCCAACTTATGATGTAGAAATCGATGAGATCAACCTGAGATCTGGGAGAATTCTCTCAGATAACCAACCTCCCTCTCCACATAGGGAGGTTGAGGAAGAAAGAGAGGAAAGCAACCTTAAAGTAAATCCACCCTTTTTTGAGAGATTAGCCTAAACACTCCAACATACCCTAGAAGAAATTGAACTTTTGGGAGAATTGAAAAATCTGTGTAAAGATCCCCCTTCTCCAGGCAATAAAAGATGTTCCCATTTACAATAAGTTGATTAAGGAGAAATTCTTCAAGCATCGAGGAAGAAGAAAAAGGGATGCCCCTACCATTAATGTCATTGGGCAGCTGTCCAACTTAATGCTGGGGCAGGTAATATGTCCAAAATATTTGGACCCTGGAAGCCCTGTAGTAGATGTGCATATCAATGGCACCATTGTCCCACACAGTCTGATCGATCTTGGGGCTACCATTAATGTGATTAGCAAGGACACCATGCTCAGGCTTAACCTCCAAGGGTCATTGAGGAAGAACACAACAGTTCTGAAACTTGCAGACCTTTCCTTGAGGAAATTATGGAGGATGTGATGGTCTCCATTGAATCCTTGGAGTACCCTGTATATTTTCTAGTTCTCCAACTTAAGGCTAAGCTTACTAGTTACCCTCTCACCCTTGGGAGGCCATGGTTGGCCATAGTTGATGCTTACATTAGCTACAAAGCTGGGAATATGACCATCAAGAATGGGCATATGTACAAATAGTTAGTCCTATACCCTCTTTCTTAACCTTCTCTAGAGCATGAATTACCTTTATGGTCGGAGGAGGAAGAATATGAGGTTTATTCAGCCCAGCTTTATGCTTTGGAAGCAACCATAGGAGGAGGAAAACAAGATGAAGATAACTTAATTGAACACCTGCTCCAAAGTCCAACTCTTATTTCATTACCATTAGAAGAAGAAGTATGGGAAACCCAAAAAAATCATCCTATTGACTTATGCTTGGCCAATTCCAATCCACTCCATGTCAAAACTATAGAATTTGTCCCAGAGAAAACTTTGAAAATTAATCCATCTCTTTCTGCTCTTGAAGAGGAAAAGCTATGCAACATGTTGAGAGAAAATATAGAAGCCTTCGCTTGGAGTTACAAGGATATGAAGGGAGTACACCCCTCAGTGTGTACTCACCACATATACATCAAAGAAGGTTGCAAGCTGATCCAACAACCACAAAGGAGGATGAATCCAACTCTTAAAGATATAGTCAAAGAAGAACTGCAAAAACTGCTAGATGCAAGATTCATTTACCCTATCTCTGACAGTGAGTGGGTCTCTCCTTTAGTGTTAGCTCCCAAGAAAAATGGTAAGTGGAGGATTTGTGTCGATTACAGGGAGTTGAACAAAGCCAAAAAGAAGGACCATTTTCCCTTACCCTTCATTGACCAAGTGCTAGATGGCTTGGTAGGGAAGAAGTGTTTTTCTTTCCTAGATGGATTCAGTGGGTACAACCAAATCCAAATATGCCTAGAAGACTAAGATAAGACCACATTCACCTATCCTTGGGGTACTTTTTCCTATAGGGTCCTTCCTTTTGGCCTATGTAATGCTCCTGCCACTTTCCAGAGAGCAGCCTTGAGTATTTTTGTTGAATTAGTACATGATGCGGTGGAAATTTATATGGATGATTTTACACCTTATGGCTGTGATTTTAAAGAAGCCCTGACTAACCTAGGCAAAGTATTACACAAATGCATTGAAATGAACCTATCTCTAAGTCCAGAAAATTGTGAATTCTTAATGATTGAAGGGACCGTGCTAGGTCATTCAATATCTTAGTGAGGACTATAGGTAGACCCGAACAAAATAGAAATCATCCAAAGGGTCCCACCTCCACAAAAGCAAAGGGATGTCAGGAGTTTCTTGGGGTTAGATGGATACTACCGAAGGTTCATAAAGGACTTCAACAAGTTGGCCTCTCCTTTATTTGGGTTGTTGGCCAAATATTCAGAGTTTATATGGTCAAAAAGCTATCAATAGGCTTTAGACATTTTAAAGGGTAAGTTAACCATTGCACCAATTATTCGAGGCCCAAACTGGGCCCTCCCTTTTCATATTCATGCTGATTCCTTACACAAAGCCATAGGAGCAGCCTTAAGTCAGGTAGAGGAGAAATTTCCCTATGCCATCTATTCTATTAGTAAGAACCTGTCGAAGGCTGAGCTGAATTATACTGTGGCCAAAAAGGAACTCCTGAATGTTGTGCATTCATTAAACAAATTTAGGCATTACATTACAGGCTACCAAAAATCTTTGCATACTGACCACGCTGCAATCAAATATTTAATGAACAAACCAGATGTGAATGCTAGAATTATAAGATGGTTAATTTTATTACAGTAGTTTAATCTAACTATTGTTGATAAGCTTGGTAAGGAAAATGTTGTTGTAGACTTTAAATCTAGGATGAATCTTCCTACACGTGAAGAAGGAATGGTGGATGGCCAGTTACCAAACGATCATTTGTTTGCTATTTCAATTCTCTCCCTATGGTTTGCTGATATAGCAAACTATTTGGTATCAAGACAGTTCCACCAAACTTTCCCTCCAAAGAAAAGAGCAAGATAGTCAGGAAAAGCACCCCCTTTACCTGGATTGGTGAAAATATTTTCAAACTTGGCCTAGATCAAATCTTGAGAAGGTGTGTAATGGAAGAGGAATTTTTTGACATCCTTCTGACCTGTCATGATGCGCCTTATGTAGGTCACTTTGCAGCAAAAAGGACAACATTCAAAGTGTTACAAGTGGGCTATTATTGGCCCACTCTTCATTAGGATGTGAAAAAGTACATAGTCAGTGTGATTGGTGCCAGAGGATAGGAAAGACTACTCCAAGAGATGAAATGCCCCTATAACCTCAAGTGACTTTCGAGCCATTTGACAAGTGGGGCATGGACTTCATTGGGCCTATCAACCCTCCTTCAAAGAAAAAACAATACATTATTATGTGCACTAATTATTTGACTAGGTGGATGAAACCAAGGCGATTAAGGCAACAAAAAAGGAGAAGTGGCTGAGTTCCTAAGGGAGATTGTATTCTACAAATTTGGGTACTCAAGGGAGCTAGTCATAGACCAAGTCAGCCACTTTACCTCCAACATGATTCAAGAACTTCTCAACCATCACAAAATCAAGCATAGGACCTCCACTCATTATCATCCACAAGCTAATGGGAAAGTGGAGGTGACTAACAGGGCACTAGAGAGCACCTTAACCAAGGTAGTGAGCAACAACATGAAGGATTGGGTAGAGAGACTAGTTGAGGTCTGTTGGGCCAATAATACAACATGGAAGACCACCATTGGATTTACACCCTATGAGCTGGTCTGTGGGAAAAAGGCTTTGCTATCCATTGAGTTTGAATATAACACATTGAGGATGGAAGCCCAACTAGATTTGGATCTCAATCATGCACAGAGAGAAAGATTGTTCCATGTGAATGGCTTGGATAAATTTAGAATGTAGAACCTGCTACATACATAGATAGTTTAGCTTCAGAGGAAGATCTGGCATGATAAACATATTAAGAAAAAGCAATTTCAAGAGGGCGATTAGGCATTTTTATATGATTATAGGTATAAAGACTTCAAGTGCAAGCTAAGGATAAGATGGATCAGACCTTGTGCGGTGGAGAGATGCGATGGTAATGGTTCAGTGCAAATCAGAACTATAGATGAAGAAGCCATTCCATTGCTTGTTAATGGACACCGATTGAAAATGTACAAGAGGCCTTTATCAAAGCAAGACTTCATTGAAAATATCAATTAAATAGTGATGATGGTGGAGCAATTTCCAACTCCTCCCTCATCAAGTCATAGAAAAAAGAAAAGAAGAAAAAGGATTCAGGTGAAAACCTCCATGAGGCGCTGAGTCCCATCTTTGGGTTGAAAACCTCGTGAGGCAGCCCAATGATGAAAAAAATGGAAAAAAGAATAAGAAGACCCCTGGGTGAACACCTTCCTTGAGACACCTAGGCAAACATCTAGGTTGAAAACCTCTCTGAGACAGCCTAGGTGTTTTTCAAAAAAAAAAGAGAAAAGAGAAAAAGACATAATTGTTATTTGCAGGTGGGCGAGAAAGACAATCAATGAGCAAAGAGAAGATCCAAAGGGAACCCTGCCTCACATATATTCATCTCCTCCACTCCTTACTGGTGAGTTCTAGTATTGCAACAAGAATGCTGCAACTCCTGGGCTGCCAAATTTACTTTTATCAACCCGATAGTTCGTAACAAAATTGGAAGCGTTGGTGCTGTATGCACAAGTAATAGTTCTTACTGCAGGTTTTCACTTGGTCAACCGATGCAAGATCACTAGGAGCTCAAGCCAGCTTCTATAGATCCCAAAAGAAGCTCTATATATGATGAAAGAAATAAATATTACTCTATAGAGGCTATTCTAATTGCAGAAAGGAAAAAGACTGGAATGTAAAGCAAGACCTAGTAAAGCCTAATTAACAAGATAATTCTACTTTTGCCAAAAACACTATGAAAACCATGAAAGCAATGCCATTACCTACTCAAGAAAGCAACCAACATCTAACCATGATATTTTTGGAAGTAAATAAGATTTTTTTTTTTTTTGGATTTTTATGTGTTTTTATGTGCATTCGACATGCATCTAATTTATTGTGTGTGAGTGTGGCAGTGAACAGGTGGCGTTAAAGGGTGGTTTTGGAGTTTGGGAGGATGGAAGATGGCATGGATGGGTCCTAGGAGGTCTTAGGTGGCCTTTTGGAGGATTTTCCCACACTCAACCTTCAAAATAAAGCTTACAGGAAAAACTAAAGGAGGACACAGGGAAACTACAAGAGGAAAACAGGGAAACTACAAGAGGAGGCCAAGAGCAATTTCTGCTATTTTGAGGGTGTGAGAGTGGGTGGAAAAGGTGAATGAAGGTTGGAATGAGGTCTTAGGGCACCTATGGTGTACCAAAAATCACCAGGAGAGAGAAAGATGAAGAGGGTATTTGCCTTTTGAATCTTTTCTGATCGCTGCTTAACCTACTATAGAAAGCAAAAATGGAAGCAAACTACTAAATCATCAAAAGCAACCTGTTCTTAACCATAAAAGAAATGCATCTAACAAGAAATTAATATATAAACTGAAGTAAGCATACAAATACAATTAAAGAGAATCTTGGCTACTTGGATTGGGCCCTAACCCAAGAGCTTCAACCCTTTTAGGTAACTCACTGCTAGCTCGAAAAGTATTCCATCTTCATTATCAAAAAATAACAAGTTTACATGAAATTGTCACAAAATAATAAGCTCGAAATTTGAGCAGAGTTTACATAAGAAAAAATCCAACCCCAGTGAGGCCCTAGGCTTCTCTACTTATACATTTGAAGCTACCAACAACTTCCTTAAAATTAGGGAGGCTTGGCTCCCAAAACTCGAGATAACTATCAATCATCCTCCACTTGCTCGACGACCTTCTAGTGCATGATTCAGATTCCTGTACTCTGAGCTGAATGAAGGGGAATTCGAAGTGAGGAGTAATAAATGAGGGGGATTCCCTCCTATAAGTCCTCTCCTCTATCTACTTCGTGTTATTATTGCCATTTTACCATTGAATCCTTGACTTTAACCTCGAAATCCATCAATAATCTGCATTAAATACATGTTAGACCACATGGCATCATAACTAACTCAACTCACTCTATAGGCATAAATATAATCGGAAAATCATACAATAATCTAAGAGAATGGTTGATTTGACTAGGTTAGGAGGTAAAATGAGCCCATATAATTACCCATTTATGAGGCTCATCACTTACCATGCATCCCTCTGTCAATTCCATTGTTTTCTTCACTTCATTGCTTCAATTTAGGCGAAGAATGTGTTTTTTACAGGATGATCTTGTAGGAATTACAGTGGCTTGGAAAACCTACTGGAAGAAATACAAGGGTGAATGGTAGGTTGGTTAAATCCTATAGGAACCTATCCCACAAAATATCAATCATTAGCTACAGGTCTTCACTAAGATGATCCAGGAGCTCCAGAAAGTAGACATCAGACAACAGAGGAGGAAGAAGAATGACCATCAGCAAATAAACAACACAACATCTCTGATCTTTGATACCTGCAGCATGGCATCGAGACCACAGGTAAGTATCCCGCTCTCTCACTCATATGAATCATTTGATAAGAAGTTGTAAGGGTTACGAGGTAGTTGGTTTATAAGTGAAAAGGTGGCCAGTTAACTTGGCCACCTTCATTGAGTCATCACGTACAAAACTGGGTGTCCTCTCACATGTGGTTGCAGTCAACTCAAAGATGGAGGAGGAGTAGGACAAGAAGTGGTTAACTACGGATCTACAAGGTGGGAGTTGATTACGAGGAACCTCACCCTGAAAATTCATAAAGGGAAATAAAACATCATTTTCATGCATTCATGCATTCCACCTCCTCGAAACTCCCTCACTCAAGTTGCTCTCATAACTCTAGCCACGCACCGAAAGCAAGGATCCATCATTCTGCAAGAGAATTTCTACAGGAGCATGCACAAGAATTCCTACAGGAACAATCTATAGGAGCAATCTAAAGGATACACAAAGGTAGTCTACAGGAACAGTCTACAAGATACACAAAGGTAGTCTACAGGAGAGGCAGTGAAGGGTTCAAGAGGGGATATCACGAGAATTGTCCACTACCACCATTCTAAAGAGGTAGGATAAAAAATTCCATCCCAATTTACAAGCAAATTAACTAGAAACTAATTTAAAAGCTAGTGGATATAACAACTGTGGGAGGTGAATTACATACACAGGAAACTCTATTTTCTCTTGAATTTAAAAGTCTTGTGTCAAATCTCTCATTTCCTCCTCAAGCCTCACAAGCAAGATGACATGAGGGTTTAATAGGAGAGAACCCACAAACACTGTGAGGATACAACAACACCCCCAAGTGCTTGAAATCTTTATAAGACATCAATGGATGGGGTTTCTCAAAAAATTCACAAGATATGATGATGAGGTGGCTCAAGAATTTGCTCATTCCCTCAATCCACACAATAGAATCCATGCCACTGTTATAGTTAGAGGGCTCACTATAGATCTCACCCCAGAGCTCATAAGTAGGGTCACCACAATTCCCCTAGGAATTCCATGGAGACAAGAAGGCAAAGTAGAAAAGAAGGCAAAGTAGACAGTCAGGTGGAAAAAAAGAAAATTATTTTTAGAAGGTGAATAACCCACAGAGGATAAAAATGGAGTATGGAGGGACTGATCCAGGTGGATGTTGGTGGCCACCCACCTATCCCATTTGGACCCCCGCAACTGTCTCTTTCAGTTTTTCAGTTTCCGTAAATGTAGCACAATTTACTATTTTTAGCAGTTTTTT
>APFE030366613.1:123202-141508 GCA_000404065.3 Pinus taeda
TAGGACCTCAGTAGGATTCAGACTTTGGATTGTAAAACTCTACTTTATTTTCGAGATGCAAGACTTGTGACAATTTTTGATGTAATCCATTGTTTTGATAATAAGAATGAGTTTTGTTTCGAGCCAACACTGAGTTAACTCAGAGGGCTGAAGCTTTTGGGTTAGGGCCCAACCCTAGTAGCTAAGGATCCCCTTTATTTTACATGTATGCTAGTGTAGATTCATGGTTTAATCGTTCATTTGCTTAAGTAGCTACATTTCCATTACAATAGTGTAGCGTAGATTAGTTGTGTTTTAGTTTGCTTCCATTTGTGCTTTCTTTCAATTAGTAGGTTAGCAATGAGAAAAAGATTGCTATAAGGTTTTCAACAGGTGTCTTGGCCTCATCTCCTCTCTCTGGGACCATGACTTGAGGAAGAGACCCTTCAGCAAGCCAAAAAACACAGATTTCTAGTTCTTGCATGAGTTGTGGAGTTTGTTGTCTTGATTCAGTACTCAGTTCATTTCATCATTAGAGTTTTCAATCACTCTCTTTCTATAATAGATCTCACTCATATTCCCATTTCCTTCAGCATGAAATTATTAAGTGGAAGCCAATAAATCACATCTTAATTGGATTATACCCGTAGATCTCCTTATCATCTGATCCACAACAAACCTGGCTAATCACCGTCAACTGTGTGCGTATTCATTTCAATGTTTGACTTTAGGTGCTCCGATCTCCACTGTCGATCTGCCTCGCTTGATCCAATGGATATCGCATCACTTGATCTCTAATTAGCTTGGTTGATCTCCACTGTTGATCAATCCCGCATGATCAAACGATTATCATGAAATCTTGCGTGAATTCTTGCACGACCGATATCCGTTCGAGAGCACACGAGGAAAGTTTTTTTCTCGTGCTATGTGTCACTCACTTAGGCTTATCGCGTAAAATTTAGGAATTTTGCTTACAACTGTGAGGGAATGCGAGAAATTTCTTACCACCTACGAAGATGACTCCATCATTCCACATGTTTTCCACCCTTCTGCCGACACGTGAATTGATGTGATCCATCTATCTACTCACTTAATCTCTGCGATAAGATCTCCATGATTCATCTCTTGTTAATCTTATTTGTTGATCAATCCATCCATCTATTCACTTAATCCCCGCAATAAGATCTCCACCGCTCATCTTCCGTTAATCCTATTCATCCATCTATTGACTTAATATCCCACGATAAGATATACACCATTCATCTTCTATTAATCCTGTTCGTCCATCTATTCACTTAATCCCATGTGATAAGATCTTCGCTGCTCATATCCCATTAATCCTGTTCATCCCTCTATTCACTTAATCCCCTTCGATAAGATCTCCACCATTCATCTCCCATTAATCCTGTTTGTCCATCTATTCACGTAATCTCCTGTAATAAGATCTCCGCCGCTCATCTTTTGTTTTTACTATTCACTGATCGATCCAACGATTCCTATGTGCTACTGCTTCATTACGTCCTCCCTTCGTTGATTTCGATCTTTGATTGCTTTTCCGTTTGAATCCTTCTCGAACTTTGTTCTGCATATCATTTAAACGTTGCCACTTCTAAGATTTGATTTGGTTATTCAATCAAACTCTAACACTATCCGATCATCAAAAAACCAAGAAAGTGAAAACAGATTTAGTTCAGTTTCCTTGCTTACTCATTAGTTTAGTTTGATGCTCTTTACTTCTGTAACTTAGATAGCAACATTAGGTTAGTGTTGATTTAGCAATTCTTCTTAGCATAGCTGTTTAAATGATTAATTAGGATATGGTGTGATTTAACATTACATATTGTTTTCTTCATTACTGCAATAGAGTAACTCTCTTAGAATATATTTGCTCTTCTTCCATCAAAGAATCAAGCTTCTTTTGACTCTATAGAAGTCTGTCTTGGAACCCTTGGGGTCTCTCGCTAGATGAACACGTGACAACAGGTAGGACCTTCATTTCTACTTGTGCATATAGCACTACCACCTCCAAGTTTTTATGGACCCTAGGTTAATAAGTAAAGCTGGTAGCCCAAGAGTTGCATCATCCTTGCTGCAATAGTGGCACTCATCAGTGAGCACACCTATGGTTACAGGCTAAAAATTATGTACAGAAGATGAGACACCACTGGTATATCAAACTAAATACAAATCCATGATAGGAAGCTTGTTGTATCTTACAACTTTGAGGCCATATATCGTGCAAGCTATGGGTCTTGTGGCCCGATTTCAAGCCTTCCCTCATGAAACTAATGTTGTGCTGTCAAAAGCATTTTCAAATATCTTTAAGGAATAACATAATATGGACTATGGTATTCTAAGAGAAAATAATTCAAGTTGAAGGCCTGCATTGATGTTGATTGGCCTAGAAATCTTGATGACAGGAAGAACATCTCAAGTGCAACTTTCTTCTTTGGAAAATTCTTGGTGTCACGGGTTAGCAAGAAACATGCCTCCATTTCTTTATTGACTACTGAAGCAATGTATATTGCGGCTGCTACCTATTACACAAAAAATATATTGATGAAGACGAGCTTAAAATATATTCATATAGAGTTTAATGATCCTATTCCAATTATGTGTGATAATACAAGTGCCATCAGTATCTCTAAAAATCCAATCATGCATTCAAAGGCCAAGCATATTCCTATCAAGCTCGATTTCTTAAGGGAACAAGTTGCAACAAACACTATTAGACTTGAATATGTGGCTACTAAAGACCAACTTGATGATATATTTACTAAGCCAATGACAAGAGAATCCTTTGAATATATAAGGAAACATATGTGATTTGTGTCCTCTTTCCAAATGACTCCATTTTTGGGGGTGTTGGCATCTACTCAGCATGAGGGATCAATGGAAGAGTAGGCTGCAGTGGTTTAGGGGGATTATTCCAAAGTGTTCTCTTCCATTGATGCCAAAGGGGGAGAAGTCAGGGAGAGCTTATGGTTTTTCCATGAATGCCAAAGGAGGAGATTGTTGGACTGTTGGCATTGTGAGGATGGCTAATGGATGTGAGTGTGTTGGAATTAATGTCAATGGGATGAATATGGTGAATCAGGGGGTCAAATTATTGGAATAATATTTTAGGCTGCAAGTAGGCTCATTACTGCATTGAACCCTCTCGTTTGGAAAGGTCTTTGAAAGAGCTTTCCCATGGTATAAATAAGTCTAGTAAAGGCCATCGAGATCAAAAGTTATTGATTGTGGAGGTTTTTCCTGAATAGGTCAAAATATCGGTGTAGGATTAATTATTGAAAGCTTGGGCGGCCAAAATTTCAGAGGGCCGAAGTACTAGAGGATACCGAAATAACGAGACTTGATACAAGAGGATAAGTAGGCAAGCATTTTAGCAGGGATGATTTTCAGAATCTAAAATCAGAGGACAACAGATCAGAGATTGGGATTTTAGAACTCAAATGGAATTTCCTCTAAAGAATGTTTTGATCCAATAAGACAAACCTGATATAGGAACCCCATAACTTCTTGATGAATTAATTATATAAAAGCTCCAATAGTGTTAAGGGTCGAGGGATTCCGAGAAGCGAAATAGAAAGGATTTCATCAAAAAACCAAATTCAGATGAACAATTTCTCTCTCCTTTAGGTGGACACATGGAAACAGTTTTTTGACCCTAAGGGGCTAAGGTTATAACACCCTCGTCCCACATCTACCCAAGTAACCAACCAACTGGGGTAAACATTTGATGAGTGGCTACTATGATGGTATTCAACCTCCTAGATGACCTTAAGGAAGTGGAATCGATGGAAACACACCATACAAACCTTCCTCATCAGCAACATGACTCCTACGAACCATCCCAACCTCTCAAGTAACCAACCCTTAGGTCCCACTAAAGTTTTATAACATTAAACTCCTAGATGATCCCTTGATATGGGCATGCATGTGTCCAAAGGGCACTGTACACTCCCACATAATGGTATTCCAACATCCAGGGAATTTTCTGCCCAATTCTATGCATGTGTCCCTGATATTTGATCCACTTTTTCAGGCCAAGAGCCCACGTCACTGCCCATAACTAAATTACACCTTCAGAACATAATTATAATGTTGGACTGATGATACAAATGCAACTACTTGAACAAGGGCTTGACTGGACCCCTACTAACCATGACACACATTTCTTCAAACATATCACAAATATGTAATCTACAGGAGTAAACAACAAATATGAGCATAATGGTCTCATACTTATCTGAGAATCACTAAGAATAATTGTTCCCTTATACCATTAGCTTCATTATCATATATTAGGTCATATATACATTATTTGTTCATTTATAAATCAAAACATGGGGAGAGCCATACATCATCACTGTCATAATACATGCTTATAACCAACACAATCCAAATAGAAATATCAAGGATACATCAGTCATAAAATCCACATACAAACCAATACATTTATAAATAAGATATCAAGGAAAGAACCTCTTATTAACAAATGAAAAATCCAACCCAGGATGGGACTACCGCATTCCACCTGACCATAGAATGGGTGAGCCAATTATCTCTTCACCCATTCACCCCCATGTTATATTCCAAGTGTGAATGTGGGACTAAAACCAAAAGAACCAACCAGGGCATATTGAGGCTAAACCACCTCACCCTCATCAATAAAAACCAGGCTTTACCTTAATCCATCTTGGATCACTAGGCCAAGACAATAAACATGTAAAAACAGGCTTTACCATGATATCCACCAGATCACTAGGTCAAAAAAAGAATGGGATCCACTAGATTTCTCCACCTACAACGTGAGGAATTTCCTTGTCTCCTAGTCTCTTATGCTTTACTGCAATCCACACAGGATCACTAGGCCCTAAACTAGACACCACTCTCTAGGATTTACTGCATATCCCATCCTATAATTACTAGGCCTGATGGAGAGCACCAAAATTTAGACTCTACCATATATCCCACCATTCACTAATTGAGGATTCCCAAGCCCACTGAGGCACGTAATACCTGGATTTCCACAACCCACACTTTGGTTCAGTGGTCACTAGGCTAGTGGATTTACCTCAATCCACAGCCTGATTTAGGGATAACTAGGCCATGTGTTATTTCTTTCGGCTATCCACCTCACTCAACTTTGAATCCATCCGACAATCCAACTCAACTAAAACATGAGAACCCCATCACACCATGGTTATCTATAAATGGAAAGGCTAGGCTAAAAAACACTATCACACATGGAAAAACCCATGCCATGACAAAAAGGAACTACATGCAATACCATGCATGCCAAAACTAGCAAGGAAATCACACATGCAAATCGATACCTGCAAGGAATCCTATTGTAGCCACTTGATCATGTTCTTCCTAGCTTGCTCCTTCCTTCCTTTTTCCCTCTTTGCCTTTCTTGATTGAAAGATAAGAGAAAGCTTACAAATTGATCCTCAGAAGTCTTTTTATCAATGAGGCCTCTATTTTCTTCTTTTCCATTATTTTCCTTCAATTTCCTCCTCACATGCAACCTGTGACCTTTCACCTTCTTTTTCTCCTAATTTCCATTATTTTCATAAATAAATGCCAATAAATGCCATTTTTCCTTTCCAAAGACTTAGCCATTTCCTTTTCCATTTTCCTTTAGCCATAATAACCAAAATGAACACCCACACTAGGATGCTTTTCCCACCATTCAGCTTGGAATACATGTCCCTTGGCTTTGGTCTTATATATATTTTTACATGGATTTTTGACCAATGATGTTACAAAGGTGGAAAATGATGTAGTCATGATGTGGCCGTATGATAAGACACATGGAAGAGATATTAGGAATTTTGGATAGCCTAGTGGGCCAAATCCAGGTGACATGTGTCACAACCGAGGACATGCCATGTGGAGTGATGATGTTAGTGTGATGTCACTTGAAGGTCAAACTTTTAGAGGTAAAGCATTTCAGAACTCCTCTATAAAAGTTTCTTTGAAAAGTTTCGATAAAGGAGCTCCAATGGATTGGTGCTTGGTCACGGGAGACTACTAAAATTGAGGGCATGGAGAAAGCTTAAGCACCTAGCTGTTATGAATAATTTCAGACCCTGGAGTTTCGTAACTCCTATGTAAATTACCTATGAGGAAAGGTCTGATGAAAGGGGGGCTCTGATGGTGTTTTGAGGCTCGGTTGTGTTGAGTTCGAGGAATCAAGGGTGAAGAGTACTTAACAAAAGGAAGATAGCCCCTCGATAGGAACAAAAGGGCTCAGCACCTAAGAGCTAATCTGATGGTTACAACACCGAGTCCTATGGAGGAAAAACATGAAAGTGCCAAGTGAAAGGAGCTCGGAACCTCGTGACCTCGTAACATCATTTGAATAAAAGTTACAAGATATGGTGGCTCTGATATTTCAACACCCAAGGGCTATACCAGCGGTTAGAAGCAACAATCATATAAAAGAACAAAATTCTAAGGGCTAAGCTCTAAGGGGATAAAGGGAGCGACATTGTGAGATATTGCAACTTTGTTTTAATAAAAGTTATGATGTGTAACAACTCCAATATAACAGTTGAGTGACTTGCATGATTGGATGAGTCAGCAACTAAGGGAATTAAATAAGGTTGGTTGATAGAGTTATTGTGACTTTAGAAGTTCATTGAGATAGGGACAGAGGCTATCTCCCATTTCCTGTCCATGTATTACAGTCTTAAATGAGGAACAAAGAAGCCATTCTCAAAGTACTCGCAAGATCTGTTAAGCCTTGAATAAGCATGGAAGTCAAATTAGAATGGGAAAGCGGACTAAGATTAAATTATCGGTATGGAGGATTTCTTAGGGAGTAAGTGAAGAACTTGGAAGCCCGTCCTTATGCTTAAATGCCATGACATAATTCACCCATTCAATGCAACAACAACATGGAGGAGTCCTACAAAGGTACACTCGGACAGTGATGGAAACTTGTGAGAGAGACAACATTGAACAATGTGCATTAGAGTATCAAAACAACCGATTTCCATCAAGAAAATGGGGGAAATAGAGTATTGTCTAATGTGCTGAGTTGTGTGAATTCTGTGGCACTGTGTCAAGTGTTGAGATGAAGAGAAGAGCTACTGAGAGCTTGTGTAAGAGAAGGTCGAGGGCTAAGAATTGGATGTTGTGAGAAGTGGACAGAGTGAAACTGTGCAAGACCAAAGGAGTCTTGGAACATTAGAAGACCAAGAATAGGAGTTGAGTCTGCAACCAACTTGAGTGGTATATTTCTATGTATGTAAATGCCTTTGTTTTCAGTTTGAAAATAATATGAAAAGTAGAACAATGGCATGAAGAGGTTGGTGACTCTCAGAAAGTAAGTGATTTATATCCTAAGGGGGTCAGTGCCTCCTATGAGTGGGTGCTCACAAAATATATGATGTAATTAAGTTGGTGCTTAATTTTACATCATAACAACAAACAAATTGGTGTTTTTTTTCCCTTTGGGTTTCCACGTGAAAAATATCGGTGTCATTATGTGTATGTTTCTCATGTGATGAATTGTATGTACACGTGAATGTCTCATATTTCTACTCATTTTATTGATGTATTAATACTTTCATAAGTAACAAACAATAGAGGAAAGAATAAAAAACATATTTAGTAAAAACTGTAAAAACCTCACTGTCATTGATTCACCCCCCCAGTAATTCCTTATTCCCAGAAAAACCTCCTTTAAATTACATAAATGAACAATTCTTGGATGACACAAATGAAAATACCTCCTTGGTATATGTAGGATCCTAAGGGGTCACAATATAATTAGAGTCTACATATTAATAATAACAATAGTGGGCTTCTATGGGCACAACAATAACAATATGGGGGCTACATGGGCACAATGATAATAATAGGGGCTACACTAATGATAAAAATAAGTGGGCTACACTAGTATTATAAGGACATAACATGCCCCTCTCCTTCAAAAAAGTGTTTTCCTAAACACTTGAGTAGTTATGGATGCTTTTGTATAAAATTCTCATCCTCCCATGTGAAATTTTTAGTAGGTAAATTCTTCCACTTAATGATACATTATGAAATTTATCGATTTCGTTGTTGTCGAGTTCTTATTTCCGTGATTGCTTCTAAGTCCAATATGGTTTTTCCTTCTTCGTCAAGTTCTAGGAATACTTTTTGAACTGTAATCTTGTCATCGATAACCTTCTTTAAGCATGAAACATGGAAACTAGGTGTACTCAGGAAGATGCAAACAACTCCAATTTATATGCCATAGTACCAATATTTTGCAACACAACTTGTAAGGACCATAGTACTTTGGTGATAATTTATTATCCTTCTTAGCTTGCTTTAGGGGAATTTGTTTATATGGTTGTAGATGTAAAAATACCCATTCTCTTACATCAAAACTTATTTCGCTGATGCTGATCTACCTATTGTTTCATTCTATTCTGCGCCAGAGTTAGGATATCCTTTAAGATTTGGAGAACTTGTTGTTGATGATTGATGCGATCTTCCACTACTTTAACCTTAGAATTTTCTCTTAAAGATGATGTGATGGATGGTGGATGATATCAATAAAGTGCCATAAATAGGTCATTTTTTCTGCAGTATGGAAGCAAGTGTTATACCACCATTCAATTAGAGGTAACCACTTAACCCATTGTGTTTGTTTATTAGATACAAAGAAAAAACGATATCCTTCCAAACATTTGTTCACTATATCAATTTTCCCATTAGATTGAGGATGATAAGATGAAATTTGAGCTAATTGAGTACCAAGAAATGAACATAATTATGTCCAAAAACTTCCAGTGAAAATGGGATCTCTTCCACTTACAATAATATTTGGGTTTCCATGTAGCTTTATAATTGTTTCCATAAATGCAATAGCAACTGTATTGGCTTTAAAAGGATTATATAATGCATAAAAGTGTGCATACTTGGTAAGTCTATGAAATACCACCATGATGACACTCTTTCCTTCAGGCTTGGGTAAACTTGTGATACAATCCATTGAGACCTCCTCTCAACGTTGACTTGGAATGGATGAAGGTTGTAATAGACCTGAGATCTTAATTGTCTCAACTTTATTTTTGGAAAACCAAACATTCTACCACAAACTTTTGAATATTAGATTTAAGGCCATCCCAAAAATATTCCTTCTTGATCCTATGTTAAGTTTTAAAAATCCTGAATGCCCTCCTAAGGGGGAGGTGTGCAATTACAGAATAATATTTTGTTTGAGTTGCGAATTCTTACAGAGATATAAGCAATGTTTCTACCATAGTGAATCATTTTTTCAAATAAATGTATCAGACATATTGGGATCTTACTGCAACTTTTGAATGAGTTCCCACACCTCTTCATCATTCTTCCATTCATCCCTTGCTTTAGTTATCCAATCAGGTTGGATAATAGAAATGGTATAGAGCAATGCTTCCATGTCTTCATCCTTTCTCAAGAGTGAGTCTGCAACGACATTTTTCTTCCCTTTTTTTTTAGAATATTTCAAAGTCATAACCAAACATCTTTGTGACCCATTTTTGCTTCTCTTCTGAAGATAATATTTGTTCCAAAAAGTATTTATTGTGATATGTTTTTACCTTGAAGTGTATCCCCATTAGGTAAGGTCGCCATTTATTTAGTGCATGTGGTATTGCCACCTTTTCCTTCTCATAAATAGGTTTATGTAAATACTTTCATTTTATTGGATGACTTTCAAAAGAAATGGGTCTTCCTTCTTGCATTAAACAACACCAATTCAATTTCCGGAGGCATCACATTCCACAATAAAGGTTTTTGTGAAGTCTAGTGTAGCCAAGACCAATGCTTGTCACATTGTCTCTTTAAGGTGTTCAAAGGACTCAGTTGCTTATGGAGTCCACAAAAATGCATATTTATTCAATAATGTTGTTAGAGGTGCTGCTATTCTCCCATAATTCTTAACAAACTTGCGATAATACCTTGTAAACCTAGGAAATACTTGAAAATTATTTAGGGTTGTGGGGATTTTCCATTCCGTAATGGCTTTAATTTTTTTTAGTGTCTACCTTAACACCCTCATGAGACACAACATGACCAAAATATTCCACCTCCTATACTCCAAAGAAAAAATTGGGTATTTTTGCATATAATTGTTTCTCCTCCAACAATTTGAGCACCTTGTCAATATGTTGAACATGATCCTTCCAAGTCTTGTTGTAGATTAGTATATCATCAAAAATACTAACACAATTTTTCTAAGAAATGGTTTGAAAATGGAATTCATCAAACCTTGAAATGTGGAAGGTGCATTAGTAAGGCCAAAATACATGACCAAAAATTCAAAATGACATTCATGAGTTCTTAATGTCATTTTTGGAAAGTCTTTTGTCTTCATTCGAATTTGATGATATCCTGAACGAAGATCTAGCTTGGTGAAGTAAATTTCTCCATGTAATTAATCCAACAATTCATCAATGAAAGGAATGGTCAATTTACTTTTAATAGTGAGCTTGTTGATCTCCCTGTAATATAGACACGTATGCCATGATCCATCCTTCTTGTGCACCAATACTACTAGAGCAGAGAAAGAAATTTGACTAGGTTGAATTATACCGACCTCTTGCATTTTTTCAACCATACGTTCAATTTCACTCTTTTGGGCATATGGATATTTGTAAGGCATGATGTTAGAAGGAAAAATTCCTGGAATCAAATGAATAACATCATCATGATAACGGATAGGTGGGAGGCCTTTGGGAGTCTCAAATACCTTGGAATGATTTTCCACGACATTTTTGAGATCTAGATAAATAGAAGATTTCAATGTTTTAACCTTAAGTGATCATAATTGTGCAGTTACACCCCATTTTTATTTCTTTAGAATATTTTTTTATGTCATTAGAGCTGATTATATTTCCTTGTTTCCTTGCGACAACCCTTAATTCAACTTCATTTCCTTCCCAAAAAATATTCAAGAAAATTTCTTGAAAATTAAAAGCTATCATCCCCAAAGATTGTAACCATTGGATTCTTAGTACAACATCAATACCACCCATTAGAATGGAAAGCATTGGGCTATTCAATACATATTACCCCATGGTTAACTTGATATTATATAACTTTTCATACTGATTTATAATTCCTCGATTTTCAACCATCACTTGACACTCTGTTGTTAGATACAATAAGCAATTCAATTCCTTGGATATATTACAATGAATAAAATTATGGGTACTACTTGAATCAATCAACACTATTAACTTTTTCTTCTTGATATGTGCTTTTATCTTCAGAGTTTGAGGAGTGGTAATTCTTGCCAATGCATTACAAGATATGTTCAGATTCATTTATTCTTTCTCTAGGGTTGGTTCCTGGTGTATATCCTCTTCTTTTGATGTTTCTTGTTCCTTTTCTTCCTCCTCTTCACAATATATGTAAAATATTTTTACCTCAACACACTTATGACCTTTAATGTATTTGCTATCACAATTGTACCAAATCCCTTTTTCTTTTTTTTTCTTCTAATTGTTGTGATGTCAACCTTGTAGGTTATGGAAGGCTAGGAACAACAAGAATTCCATATTTATAGTTGTGAGTGGTAGATACTTGTTGCCATTATTTTTCTTTCGATTTTTCTTGCCATGCTGAATGCCTTTTCTCCATTAGGAAGAATTTCTTGTAGCAACTTTGTCAAACCTTCCTTCAGACCTTCCATGTATGATTTTAATCCATCCTTCAAACCTTCCATGCCTGCTTTTAATCCATCCTACAAACCTTCCATGTATGATTTTAAACCCTTCAAACCATCCATATTAGCTTCCATTTCATTCTTGGTTACTCTTTGTGAGAACGAAATTTGTTGCACTTGGTCTTCTAATTTTGATATATCATGTTGCATTTCTTCCTCTTCTTCGTTCCTCATAGTAGATATTTATGGTTGATTACTATGTGTTTCCATTTTCTTGCTTCGAGTCATTTTGGAATAAAACAATGATATTTATGCTTAAGCATTCCCCTTGAATCACTTCAAACTATTTTTTCAAACAAAAATTATGCAAATTAAAAAAAAATACACACATTTTTCTTGTTTTGTAGGAGCTCGATATTGAATCTATTTCAGATTTGTAATTTCAAATATCCTAGGTCTGAAATTTTGTCCTATGATATCCCTATGAGTTCTCTTTCCAACCCCACAAGTCAGACTAAAATTGGAGTCTTTAAGAAAGAGTTATGCCCAATCTACCACAATGACTTGATTATAGACTAGTTTAGTAGAGCAAACTTGTACAAAATGCCACTTGTCATTGTTTCAACCTTCAACTCTGAAAATGATACATGAAAAACTAAAGTCTGTTCACTTTCAGCAACATATTATGAAATTCAAATATGATGCCGAGAGAGAAAGTTATTACTATTTTCCCTAGGTCTCATGTCCGAGATTGAATTCTGGATCCTATAAATCATAACTTCCTTAGATGATATCTTAAAACATATATCAAATAAAGATCTAAAATTCGTATACAAAGTTCATCAAGATTTAGGCTCCACATTTTCACAATTTCAACTTCAGAAACCTAACAGAAAAAACGATATAGCAAAAATACCAAGATGAGTTGTTTGAAGAAGCGAAACCCTATAATCCAAAGCTCTGATAATAATTTTATGCAACCAACTGACAAAATAGAAGAATAGATAGATCAATTACTTAAAAATTACCCTCTTCGAGGGAGAAACCTCCTTTGCATTACATAAATGAACAATTCTTGGATGATACAAATGAAAATACCTGCTTGGTATATATAGGATTCTAAGGGGTCACAATATAATCAGAGCCTACATAACAATAATAAAAATAGTGGGCTTCTATGGGGCATAACAATAACAATATGGGGGCTACATGGGAAGAACAATAACAATAGGGGATACACCAACAATAACAATTAGGGGGATACACTAGTATTATAGCGACCTAACATGTCCATCTCCTTAAAAAAAGTGTTGTCCTCAACACTTGAGTAGTTCTGGGTACTTTTGTATAAAATTCTCATCCTCCCATGTGGAATCTTCAACAGGTAAGTTCTTTCACTTAGTGAGACACTCAAATTAATCGATTTCGTAACTGTCAGGTTCTTTTTTCCATGGATAATTATGGCTCCATTATTGTTTTTCCTTCTTTGTCAAGTTCTGGAAATATTGTTTAAACTGGAATCTTGTCACTGATAACCTTCTTTAAGCATGAAACATGGAAAATTGGGTGATCCAAATTCTCTCAGGTACCATAATTAACTAATATATTTCACTTCTCTGATGTTAGCATAATTGCGTGTGAAAGAGTACAAAAAACCGTACGTCCATACTTTAAAGAAGAAGAAACATAAAGGCAACCATAAAATCAAAGAACACACATAAATTGATAACAGAGTTCGTCGAGTGTGGACCATGTCTCTGGGTTCAGTGTTAAGAGTGGGGATGCCGCTTCATTAAATGATGCAAGGTGATGATGAGTACATGATGAATTCTTTGTCAATGCAAGGAATAACTAATTTAACTAGAGTGGCATGTCTCTCCATGAGAGACTCTTCTATAGAAATATCACTCATAAAATCTCTCCTTCAGCCTGACAAAAGATCAAAATCTCACATGAAGTGGCATACAAGGATCCTCCAACAAAGTGGAAAACAAGGATATCAACATCAAATCATCATCTCAACAAAAATCAAAAGAGTACATGACATCAATGCATATTATACCTCCACTTCTGGGGATGTCTTGAAAATGCACACCTTTGCTAAAGAAATGGACTGCATGGTTGAATTCCTAGCGAAAAATCGTGAAATATGTCTGGAACTTGAACCCCCTCTAACAAACTTAAATCTACAATAAATTTCTCATACTGACTCAGATTTCAGTGTCGTCCATGCTATTGGAATCAGGAAGATGAGATATATGCTTTGGTCTTATTTTCAACTAAATCCAGTGACTTTCATTTTTGAGCCTTTATGGAGCCACCTAGATCACTAGTTGTACTCAGGAAGATGCAGGAAACTCTACTTTATATGCCATAGTACCAATATTTTGCAACACCTTGTAAGGACCATAGTACTTGAGTGATAATTTATTATGCTTCTTATCTTGATTTAGGGAAATTTGTTTATATTGTTCCAGCTGTAAAAATACCCAGTTTCCTGCATCATAACTTCTTTCACTATGATTTTGATCTGCCCGTTGCTTCATTCAATTCTACGCTAGTTGAGGTTATCCTTTAAGAGTTGGAGAACTTGTTGTTGATGCTAGATGTGATCTTCCACTTCTTGAACCTTATAATTTTCTCTTAAACATGATGTTGTGGACAGTGGATGATATCCATAAAGTGCCATAAATGGGGTCATTTTTGCTACAATATGGAAGGAAGTGTTATACCACCGTTAAATCAGAGGTAACCACTTGACCCATTATGTTTGTTTATCAGATACAAAGCAACAAATATATCCTTCGAAACATTTGTTCACTATCTCAGTTTGCCCATCAGATTGAGGATGTTAAGATGAACTATGAGATAATTGAGTAGCAAGACAAGAAAATAATTATGTCCTTAAATTTCAGGTGAAAATGGGATCTCTATCACTTACAATAAACTTTGGGTTTCCATGTAACTTTAGAATTGTTTCCATAAATGTAATAGTAACTGTACTGAATTTAAAAGGATGATATAATGAAAAAAAGTGTGCATACTTGGTAATTTTATAAACTACCACCATGATGATACTCTTTCCTTCAGAATTGGGTAAAGATGTGATAAAATCCATTGATACCTCCTCCCAATGCTGACTTGGAATGGGTAAAGGTTGTAATAGACTTGGCATCTTATCTGTCTCAGCTTTATTTTGTTGTAAAACCAAACATTCTGCCACAAACTTCTGAATATCATATTTAAGGCCATCCCAAATAATTCCTTCTTGACCATGTGGTAAGTTTTTAAAAATCTTGAATTCCCTCCTAAGGGGTAGGTGTGCAATTCCAAAAGAATCTTTTATTTGAGTTGCAAATTCTTATAAAGATATAAGCGATCTTTGTACCATAATGAATCATTTTTCCAGATAATTGTGTCAAACATTCTTGGAACTCGATGTAACTTTTGAATGAGTGTCCACACCTCTTCATCATTCTTCCATTCATCCCTTGCTTCAGTTATCAATCAGGTTGGATAATAGAAATGGCACAAAGCAATGTTTCCACATCCTCATCCTTTCTTGAGAGTGCATATGCAACAACATTTTTCTTCCCTTTTTTGTAGATGATTGCCAAGTCATAACCCAATATCTTTGTGACCCATTTTTTCTACTCTTATGAAGATAATTTTGTTCCAAAAAGTATTTAAGACTATCACGATATGTTTTTACCTTAAAGTGTCTTCCCATTAGGAAGGTCACCATTTCTTTAGTGCATGTAGTTTTTCCAACTTTTCCTTCTCATATAGGTTTGTGTAAATACTTTCCTTTGATTGGATGACTTTCAAAAGAAACATTTATTCCTTATTACAATAGAACAACACCAATTTCATTTCCTAATGCATCACATTCTATAGTAAAGGTTTTTGTGAAGTCTGGTGTAGCTAAGACCGATGCTTGGCACATTATATCTTTAAGGTGTTCAAAGGACTTAGTTGCTTATGGAGTCCACAAAAATGCATCTTTCTTCAGTAATGTTGTTAGAGGCACTGCTATTCTCCCATAATTCTTAACAAACTTGCTATAATACCCCATCAACATGAGAAATCCTTGAAGATGCTTTTGGGTTGTGGGGATTTTCCATTCCTTAATGGCTTTAATTTTTTTAGGATCTACCTTAACACCCTCATGATACACAATATGACCCAAATATTCCACCTCGTGTACTCCAAAAAAACATTTGGATATTTTTGCATATAATTGTTTCTCCTCCAATAGTTTGAGCACCCTATAACATGTTGAACATGATCCTTCAAAGACTTGTTGTAGATTAGTATATCACAAAAGAATACTAACAAAATTTTTCTAAGGAATGGTTTTGTTGAAGCCCCAAAAATCGGGTCGACAACAAGGGGGATACCCGCCTGGTCCGGACCTTGGTTGGCAGCTCCTTATCCGTTTGGTATAGCGGGTCCAACTGGGGATAATGGGACCAGTTTCCCAATCTAAGGGTGTGTGTGTGTGTGTCCAGAATTTGTTTCTGATCTAAAAGTTCCTATCTAAACTACTTTAATCTAACTCTATGCTATTGTAATCTAATGAAAACAACACATCTAATCTATGCTAACTCGGGATGTAATTCTTCTATTATGCGATCTAAAGAGATTTGAAATAATAACTAGTGATAAAGATCATTCAATGATTATAAGAATGGAAATCAATTAAGATGAACCACTTTTCATAAAAACTTAGGCAAAACAGCTGTGAACAACATATCGCATAATAATTTATTCACACATTAAACATAAATAAATGGCTCCACCGTACAAAAGTGCCAAATGGTAACACAAACATTCATGTAATAACATATAAACAACTAAAAACTATATATTGCTTTAAGAATATAAGCATAAATGGTCAAGAGATAAAAGTACCATTTATGACTGGTCCTACTCATAAGCTTCAAGCAACAATGATTTATCTCTCCTTGTTCTAATATCTACTAAGAGTACAGAAGTGCAACATCAGTAGCATATATCAAATGCAAACATCGATAAATCTTTATCCTTTCATTCATCAAAACCTCCTCTGAGGGTGCAAAAGTGCATGTTCTGAGGACAAGTTTTTGACAAATTTCTGGACCCTTCTCTAAATGCATGAGAAGGGTTTAAATACTACTAACTAAATAACTTAATTACATAAATTTCGGATACGGTTTAAATGACCACCCTTTTTCTAAGCAAACTTATTTCTAAGAAATCGAATCTAATTCCTAACTATTTCTGCTTTTGCTCCTTAATGTTGCAAGCATTCAACATTTGCCTGAGAAGAGTCGACTGGTTTCCTTCTGCTTTTGTTTGAGTTAAGCAAACAAAAATGGCAAGCGTTGGCACCATTTTTTAGTAAACTAGAAGATATTTTTGGGAATCATCCTTTGGTTGGGTGAATTAACTGCGTATATACTTGGTAATGACCAAAATTTCCCTCAAATTGCTTTTGCCTTTGCTATCTTGATTTTCAGACTTGCGAATGACTAAGCAAGTTAGGGACCTTGCTTTCTGAACAATTTTCTTAGCGCATCGAAAACTGCCTCCGTTCTTTGATCCGGGCCTTTCTGGTGCATTTTTCGCCTTTAGCGCCTTTTCCTTTATCGGGTATAAGCTTCAGGACTTTTTGTAAACATGCTGCTTTTGTGAGCTTTTGACCCTGAGTGTTGAGTCGGCTATTGATGTCAGCATCTGTTCATAAATGCTCTGGAATCTGTGGTTCCGTTGCATGCGGTATCTGTTTATGAGGGCATCTCTTCTCTGTCTCCAAGTGTTGACACTATCCCTTTTTCTTTAGATGTTTCCTGTTTTTCATTCCTGCAGTTCACGCAAAGGAAAAGAGTAATGACAATAAATATTGACGCGAAAGATCTAAGCTCTACGAATGTATAAAATAATGCCACCCATTGTGAACTGACTCTTCGACAAACACAAAACTGTCCTTCATTAACACTTTGGCATACATTCATTAATTTTCTTTAAAATGCACATCCAATTTTTGGTTTACTGACAGCTTTTCTTGAATGTTGAGCCGAGGAAAATTTGCGAGGGCGATTTCTGCAACTTGTATTATGTTATCGCATTATCGCATTTTGTCAAGATTGTGATATCGCAGATTGCAAATCGCAGATCGCAGATCGCAGCATCGCAGCATCGTAGCATTGCGGCATCGCGTTTATTGCAAGATCGCATATCGTGTTAAATCATTGTGTGCTATTTATGCGATGTTGCGACATGCGATGTCGTATATCGGCCATCAGAGATTTCTTAAGATCTTCATATATGGGCGCTTCTTAATGTATGTGATGCGATGAATTTCGCGTCGCTTTTTCGTAGTTTTTATTGTGCTCATAAAGAAATGTTCTACTCTCTTCTCACGATGCGATATATTTTTAAGGAGTATAATACAAAAAAAAAAATTGAATTTTTTACTAAGGGTCCCCACTTGTTTTGTGTTATTGCTAATACTAAAGAAGGAGGGGGGTTGTTGGTGGCCACAACAATGGCGATTCACTTGGAAGAACCAGTTATCTCTACTTTTCTTATTGAATCTTAACTTCCAAAACAGAAAAATTTTCATAAATCTAAATTTTGTTATGGACAGATGGAGTACATTATGCCTTATCCTATCAATGACATTT
>APFE030366613.1:143449-162234 GCA_000404065.3 Pinus taeda
GAATGTCTTCATTCTAATTTGATGATATCCTGAACGAAGATCCAAATTGGTGAAATGAATTTCTCTATGTAATTCATCCAACAATTGATCAATGAAAGGAATGGGAAATTTATCTTTAATAGTGAGCTTGTTGAGATCCCTATAACCTAGACACATACACCATGATCCATCCTTCTTGTGCACCAATACTACTAGATTAGAATAATAACTTTGACTAGGTTGAATTATACCGACCTCTAACATTTTTGCAACTATACACTCATTTCACTCTTTTGGGCATAGGGATATTTGTAAGACTTGATGTTTGGAGGAACACTTCCTGGATTCAAATGAATAGAATGATCATGATGATATATAGGCGGGAGGCCTTTGGGAGTCTCAAATACCTTGGATTTATTTTCCAAGACATTTGGGAGATCTGGAGAAATAGATGATTTCGATGTTTGAACCTCTTGTGAGCACAATTGTGCAATTATACCCCGTTGTTATGTATTTAGAAGACTTGTCATTCCATTAGAGCTGATTATATTTCATGGTTTCCTTGCGATACCCCTTAATTCAACTTCCTTTAATTCCAAAAAAAAATTCAAGAAAAATTCTTAAAAATTAAAAGTTATCATCCTCATAGATTGTCATTGGAATCTTAGTACAACATCAAAACCAACTTTTAGAATGGAAATCATTGGGCTATTCAATACATATTACCCCATGGTTAGCTTTATATTATGCAAATTTCCATAGAAATTATAGTTCCTCTATTTACAACCATCACTTGACACTCTGGTGTTGGATATAGGAATCAATTCAATTCCTTGTCTATCTTACAATGAATACAATTATGGGAACTACCCAAATTAATCAACACTATTACCTTTTTCTTCGTGATTTTCCCTTCTATCTTCAAAGTTTAAGGAGTTGTAATTCTTGCCAATGCATTACAAGATATGGTCATATTCATTTATTATTTCTCTAGGGTTATTTCCTGGTGTATATCCTCTTCTTTTGGCGTTTATTTTTTCTTTTCTTCATCCTCTTCAAAATCTATGCAAAATAATTTCTTCTCAGCAAACTTATGACTTTTGGTGTATTTTCTATCACAACTGTAACAAAGCCCTTTGATATTTTTTCTTCCAATTGTTGTGGTGTCAAACTTGTAGGTTATGGAAGGAGCAACAACACTTCCATATTTATAGTTGTGAGTGGTACACTTCCTTGTTGCCATAATTTTGCTTTCAAATTTTCTTGCCACCCTGAATTACTTCATTGATGAACGAGGTTACCAAAGGCAAAGTTTATGTTGGAATTTGTCCTTTAAACTCAATATTAAGACATAAATCATATGCTCCTTTGGAATATCATTTACCCTGATATTCAATTTTTGGAAGTCCTCAATGTGCTCCTCCATTGAACCATTTTGTTTGAGATTTATCAATTGGCTAAAGAAGGTGTTTCTCTTTGTATCCTCATAATGTGATATCATTTCCTTCGTAAAAATTGACCAATTGGCAAGTGGTTTATGAGAACAAATCGATTAGTACCATAAAAATTGATTCGTTTCTAAATATAAATATGCAATGCCCACCTTTTATGTGTGTTTCACATTATGGAGATCACAATATTGCTCCATCTGTAGTATCCATGTTATCGGATCCTTGCCATAAAAATTCCTCATTTCGATCATTGGAATATGGTGTGTATTCAATCCAAAGTTAGAGTCTTTGAAATCATAATTAGCATTCCTTTCGTTCTCATCACAAGTTTCATCTAATACCTTTTCGCCATTAGGAAGCATTTCTTGTAGAAACTTTGTCAAGCCTTCCATGTTCGCTTTTAATCCATCCTTCAAACCTTCCATGTCTGATTTTAATCCATCCTTCAAACCTTCCATGTACGATTTTAAACCATTCTTCAAACCATCCATCTTCACTTCCATTTCATTTTTGGTTACTCTTTGCGATAGCGGAATTTGTTGCACTTGACCTTGAAATTTTGTTATATCATGTTGGATTTCTTCCTCTTCTTCATGCGTCATAGTAGAAATTTCTAGTTGCTTACTAGGTGTTTCAATTTTCTTGCTTTGAGTCATTTTGGAATCAAACAATGATATTTATGCTTCACTATACCCCTTGAATCGCTTAAAACTGATTTTTCAAACAAAACTTATGCAAATTTTGAAAAAAATACACACCTTTTTCTTTCTTTGTAGGAGCTTGATATTGAATCTATTGTAGCTCTATGATTTCAGATCTGCAAGGTATGAAACTTTTTCCTGAGATATCCCTATGATTCTTCTTTCCAACCCCACAAGTTAGAATAAAATTGGAGTCTTCAAGGAGTTATGCCCAATCTCTCACAATGGCTTGATTATAGACCGGTTCAGTAGAGCGAACTTGTATTGAATGCCACATGTCACTGTTTAAACCTTCAGCTCTAAAAATGATACATGAACAACTATCATCTACTCAATTTATGTAACATTTTAAAAGGTCAAATCTAATGCTCAAAGAGAAAGTTATGACGATTTTCCATAGGTCACATGTTTGAGATTGAATTTTAGATCCTGCAAAACCCTAACTTCGTCAATTCATATATCAGACAATGTATCGAACCAAGATTTGAAATTTGTACACAACATTCATAAAGATTTTGACTCCACATTTTTGTAATTTTACATTCAGAAGCCTCGCAGAAAAAAAAGTTATAGAAAAAATACCAAGATGACCTGTTTAAAGAAGTGAAACCCTATAATCCAAAGCTCTGATACCAAATGTTATGCAACCAGCTCACAAAATAGAAGAAAAGACAGATCAATGACTTAAAAATTATCCTCTTCGAGGGGGAAACCTCATTTACATTACATAAATGAACAATGCTTGGATGATACAAATGACAAGACCTCCTTAGTATATATAGGAGTCTAAGGAGTCACAATATAACTAGAGCCTACATAATAATAATAATAATAGTGGGCTTCTATGGGGCAAAACAATAAAAATATGGGGGCTACATGGGCACAAAAATAACAGTAGGGCTGCACTAAAAATAAAAATAATGGGGATACACTACTATTATAGGGACCTAACAAGGGTCTTTCTTTGGATAGAGCTAGATGTTAATTCATTTGGTGTGTAAATTCAGAATCCAAATGTTTGCACATGGTCGGAAAGGGTGTGATGCCGAATGTCTGTGAAGATGGATATATATGTTAGTGGAATAGCAATCTAGGATTTGAGAGATATGGGTGTGTGTCAAGGGTGCACTTGTATGCACACCATATTTATCTTATGGACTAGATTTAACATAGGAATGTAAAAAAGCACGAAGGGATCAGTCCCTATGGGACCCGATAGTTTGGGTCAAGGTGTTGTGTGCCATGGAGGCCTAGAAGGACTGCATGGTGGTCCTTATGGGCATGGAGATATTTAATTAGTTTAATTTTAATTTAACATATCTACCAATCTATGGGTTGGATGGAGATAAAAGTTTATATCACTGGAAATATATTGACAATCTTAGCACGATGGTGATATCAAAAATTAATTTTGTAAACTTTTGAGAAGGAGGTTTTGTAGCCCCATTTTCATGGTAGACCATGGAGATTAGTGTGATGCAGGAAAGTGTTCCCTCTGTGGATAGATTCAACCCCTCTAGCCCTAGAGTGGGTCTAGTCACAAACAAGGACAGATCAACAATAGCTTTCCTTAAACAGTCAAATTTGGAGGCCTACCTCAACCGGTGGTTGATGGAGTTCCATTGCGATGCTCTATATTTCACTTCCTTCTCCTCAACGAGTGATCAACCTGAAACAATCAAAGGAAATACAACAAAGCACATAACCGAAAAACAACAATGATCTATTTACTCACAAAGTCAAGAAGTCATGAGATATCAAGTACATCACATACAAGACATAGGAAAACATCATTGATTGCATTAATAATGAAATAAGAGAAAGCTTACAACCGTAGTATTGATGTCACAAGCCTTCTTAAAGGGATCTAGCCAGCATGTTCTTCAAGCATTCACTCTTTGAAGATGGATCTCCCAACACACAAAGTCTCTCTCTCTCACTCACAAGTTTTACATCAAATCAAGGGCACTTCACAACCTTCCACAAGCTATCAACACTCTCACACTTGTCCACACTCACACGAGCTATCTATCAAAAGCGCTAATAGCACTACTCAATCCAAGAATTTACCAACTACCCACTAGCTGATCATATCAAAAGTGAGTGTTTAAATAGGAGAAGGAGTCTCCATGAAAGGTGTAAGAGAGAGCTTATCACCAAGGAAGGTAGCACAATTGACGAAACTGCCACGCTAGGGAGGGAAGGGCAACACAAACTATGCCAACAACTAGGTATGGAGTCATCTAGAAGGCCAAGTGTTGGAACAAATTCGCCCAATCTAGATCATCGCGGGTACACCACAGAGCTTTAGCACTGACATCGATAATGAGCAGTGTAGCCAGTCAGATCATCGCTAAAGGTCACAAGTAACCTCATTCTGGGGCATGAAATCGGACCATCGTGGGAATCAGATGTACTTCGGTGTTGGCAGCATGGCTAGACTGTTTATAAGTGCTCTTCAGTGCGTATATTAAGCCCATAGTCGCGATGAGGCAGATAACTTAAGAAAAGTGGGTCAATTGGCAACATGAGAGTGCATTTGTTTAGCATAAGCATGTTTGAATTGGACACATGACATAGTAGAAGGACTCGGAGTGAAGACAGTGACAAATTACTGTGTAACAGATGCTCCCTAAAGTATGAAGCCTGAGAGAGTGGGAGGGGTGAAATGCTTTACGAAACCAACTGAGCTGGAATACCATCTGGGAGAACCTGCAGTCATAAGTACAACTGATATCTCTGATAGTGAAATACATGTAGTCTAGACATGGACGAAGCCATCCAAAAGACATATGAACTAGGTCTGTGGTATGGACGCAGCCATCCAGCTAGTGAGACCATGATAATGATAAAGGTATGGTCGCAACCATCCATGAAGACTCAGGTATGGTCGCAGCCATCCATTAATGAGTCATGTAATCATGAACTAATCCACGCAGCCCGAACTTGTGTGATCTGAGTTTGGGGTCTTGAACCCAACTGATGATAGTACAAATTCTAACATGTGAATAGAGGTGCTAAATTCAAGCATGAGAGAAAATCGCTTGATTACTAGTTGAGGATGCAAATTGTTAACAAGCGCGAGAGAAACCACCAATAATGTCAATGGTTCTCAAGGTATCATCCTATACAATCCACGAAGTGTGAAGAATGAGTTGAAGACTAACACTCGTGAATCACCCAATCGACGACCAATGATGTAAGTCAACTGTCAGGCGCGAAGAACTTGCCATTGAGGCATGCAAGCTCCAAGGTACCAAAAGGGATCTCTAGATCAATCTCCTGGATAATGAGCTAATGTCGACAGGAGACGATCCATCACAGGAGGGCCATAATGTTTCCCCCATCAATGACACGAGACAAGGAACAAGCAGTAGATGGTGAAACAAAGTATCATAGGAAAAAGAGGGTGTAAACTGTAGAAGCATTATACTCTTGAACATGTCGGCAACACGACTCTGGAGGGTGGCAGCATTCAGGTACCAAAGGATCAGAGGTATAATGAAGACAACATGGATCGGATGGAATAAGGCCGAACGACAACCCAAATCTACGGAAGGCCAAATGACGACGTATGGATATCCCAACCCAACAACAAGAAAAAGTGTCGATGTTCAAGAGTGACTAGCTGCCATAGACAATCAATGATGATTTTCAAATGTTCCCCCACCATTGCTGGTGAGTACCCCAATTATTTTTGAAAACAAGCTTGAAGGGGATAGCATATGCTTGTGATATAAGTTCGACCTTCAATCAAATCTAACCTAGTAATAATTTAACGAGCCCTAGGGAGGAGAAGCTCGAGTCTCATCATGGTGACGAGTCCAATGTCGTCAGGGTTTAACGAGTCCGACATAGGTGAAACTCGGAGTCTTTTTCATGTTTAGAGAGTTTGAAAAAGACATGGAAAAGAAAACTCCAAGGGGGTCCTTTTTCTTAAATTTGTGTCTCTCGAGCCCAAAAAAGTATAAAACGATACTTGAAAGAACCGCTTGATCATTACGATCAAGGAGTACTTTTCATGATTAGTGACCTCGACCTGAAAAAGTAGAAAAGTGATCGAAACCACGTCATTTCGTAACCAATAACGAGCCCGAAATGACAAAAGCTTGTCAATATTTTCACGTTTATACGGTTGGAAAAGAGCTTAAAGCAGACCACCTTTTTAATTCTATTTAATGAGTTAAAAAGGAAAACTTGACCATCTTTTCATATTTTACGAGTCAGAAAAGAGCTTAAAGGAGACTCGTCCTAGAGGAACGAGTGGTATAAAGGGTAGCAACTGGTTTCGGCAATGGTGGAACTTCTCAAAACATGTAATGGTCAATAGGCTGGCTAATAAAACCACTCATTGCTGCGGTTCCTCAGGAAAGGAAAACAACCAAGTGAAAGCATATGATTAGCCAAAGAGATGGTGGCAATGGAATGAAACAACCAAGGCTCATCTAGCAAAATTTAGCAGATAAACAACAATCACGAGATGTAAATCATGTATGGGTTCATTTTTATACAAGCTTGAACCATCGAGAACTCTGCTTGTTATGAGTTTGCATGCCCCCAGCATAATGACACAAATCGAGGTACATGCTCCCCAGGCTTCATTACATTCAACGAGGTGGATGGAATGAAGGTTCACTTCCGAGATCTTGGAAAGACTCGACTTGGATTTTATGAGATCTTAATCAAAGACTCGATTTAGAAAGGGAGTTGTTTCATTTTTTTAATGAGGTTGACATTGTAAAAGAACTATCCTCATAACCCTTGTTTCATTTTTTAACAAGGTTGACACAAGATCAAAACTATCCTCGGACACCTTGTTTTGTTTTTTAATGAGGTCGTCACAAGATCAGAACTATCCTCGGACACCTGGTTTCATTAGCCATATGAGAACATGGCTCCCAAGAGGTCTTCGTGGGATGGAAGGGACGCACTCTGGGAGGAATACATGTCATAAGGCACTAATGACAACTCAGGTTCCAATGCCCCCAATACATTATGTACGAGACCATCTGCACGATCATCAGCAAAGGCGGAGATGGAATGGGTAGGCACATAATTGACCTATGGCAAGGAAGGTACTGCTTGCGAGCAATAACCAAGAGGTATGACAGCTGCGCAGGAGGCACCGGGGGACTAAAGAACGATAATTGATCTATGGTCACCACTCTCCATCATGTGGAAAACAAACCACATGGAAAAGTGAAGAGATGAGGGCCCCCATGGCATAAACATAGTCACGGCTAAGGAGAAGACTAAAATCTAACCTTGGACAACCAGTATGTCTATACGGACGGTTTTGCCTCCCAAAGTAACAGGAAACTTTGGGAGGATCCCTAAAGGTTGACTGGTTCCTCCGTCAAATGCAAACAGATTCTGCATGACTGGCACAAGCTGTGGGGAGCCCAAAGCTTGCCAAGTAGTGAAAGGAACGAGACTAACCGATGCACCCTCATCCAAGACAGTGCCAGGTACTACCTTATCATAGGCATGTACTGTAATCAGGAAAGGCAAATGGGATGGAAGGTAGAATGTAGTCAAATGACTCCAGTCGAAGGAAACGACTGAACTACTTGGTGGGGGAATCATATGATTGCCCCCTTTCTCTACAGGAACTGAAGAAGGACTCTCTTGATTAACAAGGATAGGAGGGTCATTCTCAGACTCAGGAGAATTTGACGAGACGAGAAGAACATGAGCATGACGCTCTTCTGAAACAGAGTGATCAACAGGTGGTGAACCCAAGTTGACACTCTCTCCTACCAATGGTTGGTTTGGAATAGGCTTAGCATAGCCAGGTTCAGAAAGAGGAGGACGGACAAGAGAAGAATCTAAGTCAATCTCTTGGTTGACGGGGAGAGGGTCTGAAGAGAGCCTCTGATAACCGACGGGAAGTTGGGGTGAAGAAGCTGTAAGACTTTCCAAGACAACGGAAGCTATCCATGAGCAGACAAAGGTGAAGGGGATGGTTGCTTCACACAATCTACAGGGGAATCGAATCTTCCCTTTCTTCTTACCGTTTCCAATTGATAGGTAGCATCATCATGAGCTTCAGAGGATGATACGGGACGAGCCGTATCGCGAGATCATACTTCTAAGATCCTAGGAATGCTAGGACAATCACGAAGAAGATGGTCACCCTTTCACAATTTACAAGGAAACTTAACCTTCCGTGGAGGAGCAGAAGGTAGCCCGATCTGGGATGTACTCAGAGCAGTAGCTGTACAGGTGGCCGTGCATTTATCGAGCTTCTTCTTCTTCTTCTTCTTAGTCTCTTGGTTACTATATATGGAACTTTCACCAGACGAAGGAGGAGAGGAAGGCAGAGAAACAGGGGAAGAAGGCACAGGCTCAGCCTTGGTATCATCATGTCGTGGTTCATATGAAGAAGATGGTGGAACAGGAGTCATGACGCTTGGGACCACCGAGGTTCAAAACAACCATACGGGCAAACCGATGGTTAACCCAGGTAAAGACAATGTCACCATATACAAAGCACTAGCATTTCCAAATGAAGGAAACATACCAGGATTTCCATCTGGGGGAAAACCTTGGCCGGTAGACTCGAGGAATGTTGCCATCGAGAACGGGTTTGAAAAAAACTCTTCTCACAACCAAGAACTTGAACTATTACCAGGAATATTTCGTGGATAGTAAATTTTATGGCACAAGAACAAAACTTGACCTTTTCATGTTTCAAGACTCAAGAAAAGGACGAAAAGGTGACTCTATCTCTTTTGAGGTTTAATGAGCTTGAAATGACAAGTGCTCAGATGAACCTTTTCTTTTAAGGAGTCTGAAAAGGAACGTAAGTGACTACTCTGGAGAACTAGGCAAAAGGTTAACCAAACAACCCGTAAAACTGCATATACACCTTGGCAGTCATATGAAAACCAAGGACTTTCTATACGACAGTCAATCTTCCTGAATGATGTCTTCGGTGCATTACGGTTTGCAAGGCGGCAGACACGCTTCCTAAGGATATAGGATGATAACCTAGTGGGGTCTCCCAATATATACTCGACGGTACATGGGAGCACAATTCCGTACTAGACCGCTATTGAGTCATAGAAGGAGGAATCACCCAACCTTGAGTGAGAATGATAGTGACTAGGTTTAACGACACCAGAGCACATCTCTAGCCCAGACCTCTAAATAATGAGCATTATGTTCCAATGCGTTGTTAGATTTATTCAGTTCGTTTTAAGGTTGATCTTGAATTATGTTTCAGTTTCCAGGCCCTATCGTATGTATACAACAAAACCTAGGATGCAGCTAGAATGAATGAAATATTCTTTTACTTCAATGAACACGTACCTACGGGAGGGTAGAGAGATCATTCCCAAACCAAGAAAATCAAGACAAGCGAGTGAAAAACCTAAGAAACACAATGCATCAATACACTAATCTCACGATGCATCGATACTACTGATGAAATTTTTAAAATGTGCTTTCCAATTTTTCAAACATGAAAATTCGTAATGCAAATGTACTTTCACTTTCGTATGCTAAATGAATGCAAACTTTTGATTTTATTTTTGTTTTAAATTCAAATAAGCAAACAAGCAAGTGTGAACCGATCAATCCAAACAATTGTGATCTATGCTTGGTAGTGAAGAAATCAAATCAACATAAAAAATTGGTTCAATAATCGACAGTAAAAATCAACCAGCAAGAAAACAAGCAGTGAAAGAGCCTCAAGCAAATCACAAGATGGTTGTGGATGAAACTTGAACAGACAAGTAACCCAAGAAAATGGTTTCTCGACAAAACTTCTAAAGGGCTAGTTCACATAGTCTAAAAACACAAGACTCATTCAATGAAATCAAAGAGACAGTACCCTGACCAAAAGCAATTAAAATAAGCTAATGAGAGATAAGAAACAACAGGGGATAAACAAGATTGATAAATTCAAGAGGTAAAGTTGTAAAAATAACTTTCAGGAATCATTGCAAGTGTTACACTGACAACTAGAGATGTCATTGCTAAAATAGGGACCATCGCTAGTGATGCACAAAAAACTAGAGATGTCATCGCTAGAATAGGGACCATCGCTAGTGATGCACAGACAACTAGAGATGACATTGCAGGTGTTACACTAACAACTAGAGATGGTCGCGGGAGTACACCTATTTTCCGTGATGGTGCGATTTCAAGAGTCGTCGTGGGAATTAAACTAGCAACCTGAGATCATCGCGGGTGCAAAGGTCGCAACTGTTAGGCTTTTTTCCATGATGATGCAAAAAACAATGGCAAATGAGTCAAAAACTCCCAAAAAAAAACCAACCAATCTAACAGACAATAGAGGGACCTCCCAGATCAAACTAGGTGACCCAAAAGACTGATAATTAATCCCCAAAACTCAAGAGAGACCAAAATCAAAATCAAAACAAGAGCAAAGAGAAGAACATAGGATAGACTCCCCAGCGGAGTCGCCAATTTGTGATGCAGGAAAGTGTTCCCTCTACGGACAGAGGCAACCCCTCTAGCCCTAGAGTGGGTCTAGTCACAAACAAGGACAGATCAACAATAGAATTCCTTAAACAATCAAAGTTGGAGGCCTACCTCAACCGGTGGTCGATGGAGTTCCGTTGCGATGCTCTAGATTTTACTTCCTTCTTCCCAATGAGTGATCAACCTGAAACAATGCAAAGGAAATAAAACAAAGCACGTAACCGGAAAACAACAATGATCTATTTACTCACAAAGTCAAGAAGTCATGAGCTATCAAGTACATCACATACAAGACATAGGGAAACATCATTGACTGCATTAATAATGAAATAAGAGCAAGCTTACAACCAGAGTCTTGACGTCACAAGCCTTCTAAGAGGGATCCAGCCAGCATGTTCTTCAAGCATTCACTCTTTGAAGATGGATCTCCCAACACACAAAGTCTCTCTCTCTCACTCACAAGTTTTACATCAAATCAAGGTCACTTCACAACCTTCCACAAGCTATCAACACTCTCACACTTGTCCACACTCACACCAACTATCTATCAAAAGCAATAACAACATTGCTCAATCCAAGAATTTACCAACTACCCACTAGATGATCATATCAAAAGTGAGTGTTTAAATAGGAGAAGGAATCTCCATGAAAGGTGGAAGAGAGAGCTTATCACCAAGGAAGGTAGCATAATTGACGGAACTGCCACGCCAGGGAAGGAAGGGCGACACAAACTATGCCAACAACCAGGTCTGGAGTCATCCAGAAGGCCGACTGTTGGAACAAATTTGCCCAATCTAGATCATCATGGGTACATCACAGAGCTTCAGTGCTGACATCACTAATGAGCAGTGTAGCCAGTCAGATCATCACTAAAGGTCACAAGTAACCTCACGCTGGGGCATGAAATCAGACCATTGTGGGAATCAGATGTACTTCCACACTGGCAGCACGGCTGGACTATTTATAAGTGCTCTTTAGCACATATATTAAGCCCATAGTCGCGATGAGGTAGATAACTTAAGAAAAGTGGGTCAACTGGCAGCATGAGAGAGAATTTGTTCAACATAAGCATGTTTGATTTGGACACATGACATAGTAGAAGGACTGACAAATTACTGTGTAACAATTAGGTTAGTTAAATAGTAACACCTCCCACAACCCAAGAAAGCGAAAAGGTAGGGGGAGGGAGCATTACAGTATGGTATCAGGTTGAAGGTTCAATATTGGACCTTTTGGGATAACATAGAAGCTTTGTTAAGAACTACAAAGCATAATATTTAAAGTTGATGATTAAATGCTATAGATACATGTGTGCTAAATTTTTGAAAATTGCAACTGATGATTGATTTTTATATGGATATGTATGCTAATTTCAAAAATTTCATTGATAAGATGGTTGGTATGACAAATTTTGATGTATTATCTTGTTTTCTAACTCATATACTAACCTGATATTTATGTTTCAACTAGTTTGACATCAATGCACTTATTGTAACCATGCCAAGGTGATGTGTAAATGTATATTTGTGTTTTTATTTGACTAACAATTATGTGTGTATAACAGCACATAAGAAGACACTGAGGGATAATAGGGAATCAAGGAATGAGTAGTTTGATGGTGCAATATAGTACTGATAGGTCCCAACATTGTCAAGAAGAAGAGTAAGTTGGGAAAAGGAGAGAGGAAGACTCCCTTGATTGGATGGAAACCCCTAGGAGTTTAAAGTATGAGTTGAGAAGTTTTAACGATGAAAATGAAAATATTGTTAGAGCTCAAGAGAAGCATGTAGAAGTAAATGTGGTAATATTGTAGAGCATATTAGATACGAAAAAAAAGAAGCAACATGAACCAGGTGCTAGCCACATAGGAAAATATAAGTCAAAGCAGAGTCCATCAAGATTTTGGAAGCATGAATTTGAAGCTAATGGCAAAGAAGGTGGCGAATCTAAGAAAAGGAATAGGTAAGGAACTAAAGATAAAATGATAGGAGGAACTCCACTTAGTGATCTAGAGAGAGAAATAGGCAGTCATGAGCAATTGTCTAATGATACAAGAGACATCACCAACATAGGAGGAATGAAAAAAATTAATGCCAGAGGAATTTAAGAAGGAAAAACCTCCTACATTTGATGGAATAACCTTTTTCAACTTGAAAGGAAAAGTTGATATATGGTGGGAAGGCTTGAGGAATGTCAAGGACATTATAAAGAAAGAGCTATCCTAGAGGAAATTTAAGAGACACTTATGGGAGAAGTACCTATCCTGAAGGTATTATGACAACAAGGTTAAAGAGGTTCATTAGTAAAAAATGAGGAAACTTACAACTAACAAGTACGCAAACATATCCTTGGAGATGCTGAGGTATGTACCCTACATAAAGGATGAGAAATTAAAGTTTCATAGGTAACTCAGTGGATTTCCAAAGGCTTTCAGGTACACTATAGAGTTTGATGAGACAAAAAACTTGGAGGACACAATCCAAAAAATGAGGTATTGTTATGAACAATCCAAGCATAAAATAGCCCCAAGGGTTAGTGCAACTAGTCAAACAAGTGCCTCGCCATTCGGGAGGTCACAGGGTCAATTCTCCCCGAAGCCCTTGGGGTTAGGCCTAGCTATTGGCTGGGAGGCTTGATACCCTTGATCAATCTTAGATATTTATGTGGACGTAGCGGGTTTCCGTGAACCACCAAAAAAATAAAAATAAAAAAAATCCAAGCATAAAACTGAATTTTTAGTTGGTTGGAAAACAAGAGATAGGCCCGAATTTAAAGGAAAAGGGCATAACTCTTCAGGACAACAGCTAGGAGGAAATAAAGTGAAGTTCACCACTCTTTCTAAAGGTGGGATTCAACATAAATCTACTATTTATAGCATAGATTGATTCTATAAGACTAGAAGAAAGGAAACTGAGGGGTTTAGAAGAGGACCCATCCAATGTTGCAGATGTGGAGAAACCCACATGCAAAAAGATTATCCTAGAAAACAATAGTATGGAACAAGTTGTTTAATGCGCAAGAAGAAAAAAGATGAATGATGTCGCTCCGAAGATTCCACAAATATATGACACATTGGATAACAGACAAACCAATCACCAATCCTTAGTGATCGTAATTGAAGGTACATTTGATAAACAACCTATTTTAATTTCTATATTCCTAGGTTCTAATTTCAATTATGTTAGTCCAAAGGTTGTAGAAAAGTGTTAATTGTAGAAGAAATCCCATGAAAATTCATGGTTAGTTCAGTTAGAAATGGGGAGAACAAGGCGAATTGTAGATGTGGTGAAATCATGCCCCACAGTGATAGACAACATGCCTACATTCAAAGATTTGAACTTGTTTCCATTGGGCTCATATGATGTGCTTATATATTGGCTAGTGGGTCACAAAACTAAAATTGATTACTAAAGTGAGTCATTAGAATGTCTCAATAACGAAGGAGAACGTGTGACGCTACACAGGATAAGAAATTTAATGGCTGTCTGACATATATGGACACTGCAAATGAAAAGGTGCAATGAAAAGGGATGTGTTGTATACACATCCAAGTGACCAACAAATCAAAGGATGACATGGATAGGATGGAAGATAATTTTATAATAAGATAGTTCAATGATATATTTATTGCAGAAATACCATGATTTCCACCAAGAATAGAAATTTATTTCCGAATAAAATTATTGCTACAACAATAATGTCAAAAGGTTTATTTCACATGAGCACATAAAAGTTGGTGGAGTTGAAATTATAGTTAAACGGAATGTTTGATAGGGGATATATCATGCCCAACATGTCACACTGGGGAGCCTCAACATTATTTGTGAAGAAAAAGGATGACAGGTTGTGGCTATGCATTGACTATAGAAAGTTAAATAAGGCCACCATAAAGAGCACATATATTATGTCAGGATTGATGACTTGTTTGTTCAACTGAGAGGAGATGCAATATTTTAAAAGATAGAGTTGAGGTCTGGGTACCATCAAGTTCAGATTAAAGGTGAAGACATTCACAAGACAACTTTCAGAACCATATATGGTCATTATGAATTTTTGGTGGTGTTGTTTGGACTCACAAATGCTGCAACAAAATTTATGTGCCTTTTGAACAATTTCCTAAGTCCATATTTGGAAAATCTTTTGTTGGTTTGTAGATGAAACCTTGTTTTACTCTAAACCCAAGGAAGAGCATGAAGAAAATTTGAAAGTGGTATTGCAATTGCTGAGAGAGGAAAATATCTACGCTAAACTCAGTAAACATAATTTCTTCCAATCACAAGTTTAGTAAATTGGGCATATTGTTTCAAAGGAAGGAGTGATAGTAGATCTTAAGAAGATCAAGGACATCATGGAGTGACATACTCCTCGAAATGTTGCAGAAGTTAGATCCTTTATGGGGTTCGCAAGATATTACCACAGGTTCGTTCATAGTTTTTTAAAGATTGGGGATCCAATCATAGCCTTGTAGAGAAAAAGAGTTAAATTCCGCTGGATGTCAGAGTGAAAAATAACTTTTGAACAATTAAAATACCTACTCACATATACTCCTATATTGAGAATTGTTGAACTAGAAGAATATTTCGTGGCTTGTACAAATGATTGTAAGGAAGGGCTCGATGGAGTCCTTATGTAGGAAGTACATGTGATTTGTTATGAATCAAGAAAAATAAATGAGCATGAAAGGAATTATGTCACTCATGACTTGGATCTTGCAACAATATTACATGCATTGAAAATGTGGAGGCATTACTTGCTTGGGAGAAATTTTGTTTTAATGCTAGATCATGGAGTGCTGAGATATTTATTTGACTGGGTCTTGAATGCAAGATAAAGGTGGCTAGACTTGATTAGTGAGCTTGAATTTGAAATAAAGTTCATCAAGGGAAAAGAGAAGAAAGTAGTCGACACACCTAGTAGAAGTATACAAGTTTCCCATTTGGCAGCCATAAGAACTTGTGAAGTTGATATCAAATAAAGGATCAAAGAGACATTACTTCATGATAACAATTATCATCAAGTGAAGGAAAACTTTCAACAAGAGACATAAGGAGAATTGAGTAAGAACTACTCAATCACATATGATGGCATGTTGAAATTAAAGGACAAATAGTACATGCCTTGCATGGATGACTTGCATAAGCTCATATTGGATGAATTTCATAAAATACATTATTTAGATCATCATGGTTATAAAAAAAATAATAGAAATGAAGAAAAGTATTATTGGCCAAGCACGAAAAATGAAGTTGCTGATTGTCTTTTCCCAGTGTCTGGAATGTCAACAAGTTAAAGTGGTGTGTAGACACCCAAGGGGTTTATTCCAACCAATTCTAATTAATGAGTATAAGTGGGAATCCATGTTTATGGGCTTCATAAGAGGATTTCCAAAGACGTCTAGACAACATGATGCAATAATGGTAATAGTGGATAAGTTGAGCAAAGAAACTCATTTTACAACTGTCAAACCCACCCAAAAAGCAATTGACATTGCTCATGTTTTCATGAAGGAAGTTTTTAGATTGCATGGTATACCCAAGAATATCATTTCAGATCGGGATGCCAAGTTCATCTGAAAGTTTTGGAAAGCATTTTTTTGCTGGTTTTGGGACAAAGTTAGCATTTAGCACAACGTATCATCCTAAAATAGATGGACATATTGAAAGGGTAAATAGGGTGTTAGAAGACATACTAAGAATGTATGTCATGAATCAACCCAAGAGGTGGGAATATTTTCTACCCTTTCTATAATTTTCTTACAATAATGGGTATTAAGAATCACTAAAGGTGATTCCCTTTGAGGCTCTATATGGCATAAAATATAGCACACCCATCAACTAGAATGCTCCAATGAAAATGGTGGTTCTTGGACCTGATATGGTAAAGGAAATGGAGTAGGAAGTAATTAATATCGAGAAAAAATTTAAAGGAAACCCAAGATTGGAAAAGGAGTTATGCGAATCGACAAAGGATGCAAAAGGAATTCCAAGTGGGGGAAATGTGTATCTATGCATTAGACTAAGAAAGTGTTCATCAAGAATAGGTTCTTGTGCCAAGTTGGCACCAAGGTTTTGTGGACTATTTTAGATTTTTGAAAGAGTGGGGTAGTGGCTTATAGATTAGCCTTTCCACCCATAGTGAAAGCACACAATATTTTCGATATTTATTTGCTTAAAAAGTATGTGCATGATGCTAATCACATTTTTGATTGGTCTGTGATACAAGTGGAATCCGAGGGAGAATTCCAACTAGAACCACATTATAGTTTGGAGGGGAGGCAGATCACAATTTAGAATAGAGTAATAGATAAGGTTAAGGTCCAATGGAAGCACTTTTTACTAGATGAAGCCACTTGGGAAATTGATGATTAAATGAGGGCATCTTACCCATTTGTTTTTACTATGTAAAGGAATGTAAAGAGCCATGTATATATAAATCTTGCAATTGTATGCTGTGTCACTGTGAATATTGTTTCATGCAAATTACGAGGAAATGAAAATTATGATTGAGCTAGAGGTGTGGACATGAATTTAGAGACTGAGGAGGAGAGGTTGCTTGGGATTTGATTAACCCTAATCACTTCATTTATTTCATTCTACCTATACCCTAAATAAATTAAATGGTTTATGCAACAAACATGCAGGTTTAGTATGGGCCACCTGAGTGAAGCATGAACCCCATACCGTCTCTATTCAAGGGAAACATGTTGGTGAATTCAACACAAAAGAGAACAGGGAGAAGGAGAATGAGCATAAATAGAATGAAAATTTGAGAGGATGCAATATGGAATAAGAAACACAACATAAGTGAGTGTGAGAATGAAGAGAGTAGCGAATGTGGGAATTCATAAAGGAGGTAAAGGAGAAGAGAATAAGGGAAAATTGTCCCTGTATTTTATGGTGTATGGCCACTATTATTAATCAGTTTCGTGATGGACCAATGAATGCTAGGTGGAGGAAGTGACTCACTAGTGCTTGTTGCCTCAATTTATAAACCTCTAAGTGCTTGCCTTAGGGTCGAGAAACCACTTTGGTGGGCTCCAGTATTGCAGCAATAATGTTGTAACTCCTGGGACTCCCTTCTTTACTTTTATCAACCCGATAGTTCGTAACAAACTTGGAAGCGACGGTGCTGTATGCACAAGTACTAGCTCTTGCCGAGTCTGTAACTTTGTCAACTAGCACAAGTCCGCTAGGAGCTTAAGCCAACTTATATGAGCTCTTAGAAGAATCTTTTTAACTAATGGATGAAAGCTAACTCAAACGAGGCTAATCTACTTGCAGAAAGAAACTGAAAAGCTGAAAGGAAATGCAAACCCTAATTTTACCAGCTAGCCCTACTGCTGCAAGGAAGAGGATGAAAGCTACTGAGAGAGATGCCATTGACTTCTAGGAAGGTAAAATGCACGTGACTACGCAACTTCTACAGTAAAATCTGGAAAAAAAAGCATCTTTTTGTACTTTTGAGTAAGTTGTCAGAATTATCATGCATGTGCTTTAACTGTTTTTGACTGTGCAGAGGTGGATTGGCGAAAGGAAATGCTTGCAGGAGGTTGGGAAGGTTAGAAGAGGGCCTAAGAGGTCCCTAGCACCCTTCCAGAGAGTTTCACAGTGCTCGGATATCAAGAAACCTCTTTCGTGAGCTTCTACAGGAAGTCTGTAGGGGTTCTAGAGGATGTTCTATAATTTCTACAGGATGTTCTGAAAGGGAATTTTGGAGGGTTGATGGAGGAAGAAAGGTGAAGAAGTAGGTATGGAGGTGAGATAAGGGTGTGAGGAGGTCCAGGACTTGGTGGAGGGAGCTAAGGAGTGGTGAGGATGGTTGGCTTTGTTCAAGGAGGGGTAGAGCAATGTTGCACAAAAATATGGAAATTAGGGCGAAGCGAGAGAATGTGGCAAATGCAAGGCAAGGATCCAAGTTAGAGGGTGGAGCCGATGGGATTGATGGAGTATGGGTAGATAGAGAGGTATTATAGGTTCTCTACAAATTATTTCTCAAACTGAACAAACAAAGACTTGTAAAATCAAGGACCTAGCTACTTTAACCTAATCTGTCCTAAATAACAGCAAAGAAAATGAACAAAAGTTTATTTGCAATGAAATCATGTGAAATAGCTATCTAAACTAAGCAATCATGAACCTGAGTATGTAACCACATCTGGTATCAACTTCTGTAAATGAGGATCTAACACTAATAATTGCATGAT
>APFE030366614.1:0-18438 GCA_000404065.3 Pinus taeda
AAATATTGCAGAAATATAAACACAGAAAACGCACAAAACAAGAGAGACACAGATATACGTGGTTCACCCAGTTTAGGCTACGTCCACCTCGAACAAACAGTCCTTCCTTTCTATTATCCAGCAAAATGAAGAGACACAACCTACAGCAAATCCGCTGTAATATCCTCTGTCTTTTCTCACAGTCTCACCTCTCTGTTTCTCACCCACACAGAATACACATCTATCTCACAACCTCAAATACAATGCCCTCAAACAAAGAGAGGGGTTGCCTTCTAGGGCAAAAAACCCTAAACTAAACATAAGTTCTACGGTCAGATCATCCGCCTAATGAACGGCCCAGATTGACTAGAAATTACTATACTTTTACAAGGCAATTTTACAGCTGTTTTTAGCCGGGGGCGCTACCCCCGAAACCCCCCGCCAAGGGGGGGCTCCCAAAGGTCGCAGCCACCCCCCCTGGACCCCCCCTGCAACGAATATTTTACGGGCGGCGTTGCCGCCCCCATTTTGAACTGGGGTCCAATGTGGTGATACTTTTGAATATAGAAGATAATCAGGCTCCACACCCAACACCAAGGTGAAAAGTGCCTTTCTCATACAATGAGGGGTTATGGATAACCAAGGGTTGATGCTTTCCCTTTTTGACTCTTTGACTATTCTCATGACTGGTCAACTTCCTATGACTTTTTGACTTACATAACTCTCCATATCCATGTGTGTCCTTTGGATTTCCACTTCACAATACATTTGAATATAATATACATGGTCCACAATAGTGTTGTGGCATATGACCACTCATGACATGAAAAGACAAGACACTGCTGACATGGACTACTTGAGTGACATGGAAATGCCAAGCCACTATTGCTGTTATGAGTGATGTCTACTTTATAATACTCTTGTCTTCCACCTCCTTATGGCTAGGTGACAAGGATTTTAATGATCTCAATTCTTGGGTTGTGGTCACAAGTTCATGTCCCTTTGCTTTGCCTTGATAGATCAACTTGCATGCTTAACTACAAGAATTTCTTTGCATGTATTCCTCCTTCATCTCCTTCTTCATCATCTCACCAGGTTCCTGTATCTGCAATTCACTCATGACCAGACAACACCAAACTGAAAACCTCCTAGCCTAAGATGGTGCATTATGGTCCAGGGACTGAGCTGGAATTGAGTTACAAGTTGGGAAGGGAGGCTCAATGTTTGAACATTACATATTCCCAGTAGCTAGGGCTAAGTCTTGAGGCTTGGAACTGCATACTGTGCAATTCAGGCTAGGCTAAGAGGCTGTCTTCTGCATATTTTTGGAGATGAGTGATTCCGACTCAAGGAGGGGCCACTGTGGAAGATTTATGCACAGTTCTGGAGAGGAAGGATGATTGGATTCTACATAGTTTTGGGAGATAGTGGGTTGGGATGAGGGGAGGACCATTGAAGGCAGCTTTTGCGCAGTTCTGGAAATGAAGGGAGGTTTATCTCTGCGCAATTATGGGAAATAGTGGGTTGGACTGAGGGAGTGACCACTGTAACAAACCCCATACAATTATGAGAGTGAAGGAAGAATTGTGCCCTTCTGGATTACACAGTTTAGGGGCACAGAGAGTTAACTTGTTGCTTGTGCTTGTGTAATGCACAGTTTGGGACACGTTGACTGAAGGGATTGCACAACTCTGGAAGGAAAGCTTGGGTCTTAGCCTTAGGAGTTGCACAATGCAACAGTCCTAAGAGACATTAAGTATGCATTTTGTAGATCTAGAGGTCAAGGTCACACCCTACTGGATGGAACTACACAATGCATAGTCCAAGCAAGGTGGGTGAAGCCAAGTTGAAGGGCCAGTGAGCTTCTTCAAAAAATTCTAAATGTGAGACAAGTGAGACTGACAGGTGAAGTGATGAAGCTTTGATTGTGTCCTAACACTTAGAATACTCGATGACTCAACAAAATTGATCACCCATGACACATGAACAACACTTTCGCTTGTGTGTGCCCTCTTCATGACTAATTATGACAAGTGTGACACCTAAGGTAGACTTTATGATGATCGTGATGACACTTGTGCGACAACATTCAAAAATTTGTGAATGAGTGCAACAAGATTTTATATGGTTAGGAAAACTCATAAACACAAAGAAGAGACCTTAAAACCACCAAAATGAGCTTACTCATAAAGTGCGACAACAATCATGCAAAAGATGACATATAGCCTATCTTGCCAAAGGGAATGAAACACTTAACGAAAACAAATGGAATGAATTTCAGAGTTTGCAACCATACATGTCATTGAAGACATAATGATATGACAATGATAAGCTATCCTTTATACTACACTAAGAGGTGCATTTAAACTTCTTGACAATGTGCTTTTTTTTTCATACCTACCCTCTATAGGGTTGTGAATCAAATGGAGTCTCCATGCGGTCCTGATCTATGACCTTTTGTCATACCCCAAGGTTCCTTGGTATTCTTATCTGATGATTATCTCTTTTCTCCTAAGCTACTTAAGTCTCAGCTAGCATGTCCTCCTTCCTCATCTCCTTCTTCATCATCTTTCCATAGCATTGTAGAATTCTTGTATCTGCAATCCACTTGGGACAAGATGACATTATTCTAATAAACCCTTAGTCTAAGATGTTGCATGATAATATATTGACTGAGTCGGAACTGATATTACGTCAGGGGGGAAGGATTAGTGACTGGGATGGAATGTGGGATAAGATTGTGCAGTTCCCACTGAGGGAAAAGTTTGTGCAATGTCCATTGAGGGAAAGATTTGTGCATTGTCCACTAAGGAAAAAATTGACGCAGTGCCCATTGAGGAACAAAATTTCGTAGTTCAAGCAGGAAGTGGCTGCTGTAGGATGGGGCCCTGGGAGGACAAACTTCCTAGTTTTAGGAGGCAAGGGGGATTGGGTAGTTGAGAGGCTTGAAGGGAAGAACTACATAGTTTCTGGAGGCAATGAGCTTTGGCTGAGGGAAGGACACTAGACGAAGCATCTGCATAGTTTTGGAGGCTAAGGGAGGCTAGGATTTCTGTTTATTGTGTAGTTCTAGCAGGCAAGGAAAAATATTGAGGGTTGTAGTTTAGGAAGGTTGGATGAGGCTAGGTTACTAGGAATCGTAAAAAATTTGGCTAAGTGTGGGATCAGTGGAACCGATGTGACCAGTGATAGAACTTGACTGTGACCACACAGTTGGACACTTGGAAACACAACTTAGGTCATCCAGGACATATGAAAACATACTTCCCTTAATGCAACAACCTTTGTGGAAACTTACGACAAGAGTGGCTTCGACGGTAAACTTTGTGAGGATAATGGCGAGACTTGTGTAATAGTGCATGAAAATTTGGAAGTGAGTGCGAAACATGTATATATGATGAGAAATACTCATTTTCACAAAGGTTTCCCATTTAGGCAAACCAAAACTCCCCTTTGCATGATATGACATAATTCCCATGCCCCAAGATGACACTTGCTATATAAAGATAAAAGTGTGAATGACTCTTGAGATCCAAGAAGGGAGCTTGAATTCATCAACTGACCAATAAGTGACTAAGGAACGACTGATCATAGGATCCACATTGGGCTCCAAAATTTGAGTGTAGGCCAAAATTTTGGAGGGTTTTGCAGCCTCTACAACAGGTTGATGTTATTTTGACATTGAAATCTAGTGTCAATATAAATGAAAGGAGGTAATGTGTTACTCATATTGATGGATATTTTCTTGTGGTCCGTTTAGATGAATGTGGTTGAACAAGTTTTTATCACTTATCATGATTTATTTTCAAAGGGAAAATGTTCTTGTATAATATACAGTCTGTAAATAATTGTGAGTTTGGTGTGAAATATATTTAAGGTTCCCATAGAATAAAATTCAAGATTTTATAATTTTTTTGAGGATATATCCTCTTAAACAGGGGAAGGAAAATGGTAAAACATTGAAATAATAATTTTGATAACTAAAATTTTGGAAAAATAAGAGATAAGATTCTAAGATTGATCCCAATGTTATAGTGTACATTTGATAAAGTTATTTATGGAGGAAGGGTGAAGAAAGAACTTAAACTTTGAATGAAGATCATGAACCATAGCCATTGTAGCATAACCAACTTGGAAGGAGGTGATGAATAGAAAAGTGTTATAGAATGAAACTAATTGTATTGATGAGATAACCTAGATCCTAGATAGATGTTAAATAATCTTATTTCATTGTTGAAATTCATTGTTTATGCAGGCAAAAGAAATTGATTTTTATGATGAATCATGGTAGAAGTGTTTGTAGTGTAGTATTGGTCTAGAATTGAGATGATTTTCATATTTATGATGTTATAAAATGAGGTTATATTGATATGTGGTTCCAAATATTATGTGATGTCATACTATATCTTTGATACAACTATGTTGATGTTATAACTTATGATGATGTGAAACATGAGATTATTGAATGTAGATTTATGACATGCATGAGCATGAAATTTTTACTATTTAAAATGTTGCGATAACAATGAGGTTATGTTTTCATGATGTCATGCAAGAGTTGGCATGCACATTATTTTATATGATGTTATGATTATAACTAATGCATGGGTTGCATGTTGAGATATGGTGATTGACATGAATTTCACAAATGGGTGGAGAGAGCCGTTTATTTAATGATCTCGTGGGAGCCCATACCTACGCAGGAGAATGTGTAAACCATATGGGTGGGGATAGACTCAATCAACACTACATAAGAAAATATTCTCTTGCGTTGTGTAACTCTTGATGGATAGCTCTTGAGGAGCTATGTGTAACAACCCAAAATTAAAATATATAACTAATTATGTTATGCAACCAGCTCATAAAATAGAATAAAATATAGAGAAACAACTTCAAAATCAACCTCTTCGAGGGGGAAACCTCCTTTACATTACACAAATGAACAATTATTGGATGATACAAATGACAAGACCTCCTTTCTATATATAGGAGTCTAAGGGGTCACAATATAGTTAAAACTGACATAACAATAATAATGTAAGGGCACAACAATAACAATAGTGGGCTTCTATGGGGCACAATAATAACAATATGGGGACAACATGGGCACAACAATAACAATAAGGGGCTACAATGAAAATAATAATAAGGGAATACACTAGTATTATAAGGATTTAACATGCCCCTCTCCTTCAGAAAAGTGTTATCCTCTATGCTTTAGTAGTTCTCGATGCTTCTATATAAAATTCACCTCCTCCCATGTGGAATCCTCAGCAGGTAAGTTCTTCCACTTGATGAGATATGTTGAAAATAGCAACAATAAATGCTAAATATAGAAGTGCTAAAAATAACACTGCTATAAATACAATTTCGGGATACATTCCAATTTTAGTTAGTCCCTGAACTAAAATTGAGAATTAAAATTCGAATTTGATCTTAGCAACTATTTGAAAAATAATTAATTAATTCATCTTGAGTTAATTAGTTGGAGAAAATAAAACATGAAGTCTATGTGAAGACATGCAATAGTTTCCCCTTTGATTGAGGAAGTTATCCCTTGATTAATGAGATCATGATGAGTTGTACTTTGAGTTGTAATTAGTTAGCTCAGTTAACTAAGTTAAGTCCAGTTATATTAGTTCCAATAGTTTGTGGAAATGATTGCGAGTTCAGTTAGTTAATGCATGCATGCATGTAACTACTGCACTTCAGATAACCGAATATTCTCTCATAAATAACTCATGCATGTCAATTCAGCCAGAGACCCAATTGAGATCAGATGATTAGATAGTGTACTATCAGTTGTAGGAATATTCCATTGAGGATATCTCTTGCATGCAGAAGGAATTCATTCCTTGGAGATTGTGTAGTTACTTCTGAGTTTGGTGAGTTGTGTGAGAGGTTAATTCACACAGGTGGCAGCCAGAGGGCCTAGGAGAAATTGTGCAAGGAAATAGGAGGCTTGGAGGACTAAGGGAAGGTATATGTTGTGTCTATTCAGTCTATGAGAAACATTGAGGGATTGTACTGAGATCTGGATAGCTTTTGAGCTAAAGCTTTGTGTAATTCAAACATATTTCAACTTGTATGATAATACAGAGATCGGGGTTTTTAGCTAAGGCTTTCCTCGAAGTATTCTTCTGTGTTCATGTGTGATTGATTTCTCATTCTCTGTTATATGTTTTCTAATTGATCTTGCTCAAAATCGATTAAGCTTCCGCAAGTTTGTTTGTAGAAGTAGATCAAGTATTTTTCTTTAGTATATTTCATAATCTAGTGATCTACAGTGAGAATTTCTACATGGTATTAGAGAAAAGGTGATCAAAGAGAAGAACAATATACAAAGAAGGGAGAATTTTGAAGGTTGAAGTTCCTGATTATAGAAATCGAATTCTTATCACATCTCAAATTTCACCAATGGTGTTCAATGGTTTGGGACTCGAGTATGCCCTTGATGGTAGCTTGAATTATATAGCTTGGAAGGATCGCATGGAAGTCATATTAGAGGATAAATCCTTGAAGGACTTCCTTGATCAAGAAGTCCCCAATCCAATAGCTGCTTATGCTTAAGAATTGGTGGAATGGAAGAAATGTGTGGCTAGAGCGAGGAGGATTCTTCTGGAGGGAGTTCAAGACCACATAGTCTCGAGTTTCCATGGGAAGGAGACACCATTTTCAATGTGGAAAACATTGAAGGATATATATTAGAATAACAGTGATCAGGGGAAGCTAGCACTGAAAGACAAGCTTCGGAAAATCAAGTGTGAAAAGGGAAGCACGATCTCTACATATATGAACAAGCTCACCACCTGCAGGGATGAGATTGGAAGTGTAGGGATCAATGACAACTGATGATGACATGGTGAGTCTTGCTCTCCTCGGTCTTCCTAAGAGTTGGCATAGCTACCAAGACTCGGTAAATGGAAGAGAGAAACTAACAGATTAGGAACGACTTTGGTCAGATCTGATGTAAGAGGAGATAAGAAGAAGCACCAAAGATGGATCTTCATCAAAGCAAGATGATGAAGAAAATCTAGGCTTAGCGAGTAAGGCAAGGAAAGGGAAAGGGAAGGCTTCCCATTCGAAATCCAGTTCTTCCCATGGTGGGAAGAAGATTGACAAATCGAAAGTGAGATGATTTCATTGTCATGAGGTGGGCCATTATGCTACAAATTGTCCACAAAAGAAATCCAAGAAGGGATCCTCGAAGGGATTAGATGGTGAGGCACTGGCCTCACAGTTTGAATTGGATTTCACCCTCATTGCATGCATGGTTTCATCGATGGTGGGATGTGTTTGGTACCTGGATAGTGGAGCCTCATTCCACATGACCGGTGACAAGAATCTATTCAATACCTTCGAGGAGAAGGATCTCCAAATGCACATCGAGATGGGAGTTGATGGAAAGTACTGTGTTTCAGGTGAAGGTACAGTTGTGTTTCAAAGGGAGCATGGAGATTCTCTCACACTAACTGATGTAAAGTATATGCCGAGTTTGAAGAAGAATCTTGTGTCCGTCACTATGCTGGAAGAAAAAGGCTATGATGTAGTCTTTAGTAAAGGAAAGGAATTCCTGAGGCATATCAGCACTGGACATACCAAGAGGATTGGGATTCGAGTTAAGAATCTTTACAAGCTGGAGGTAGACGACTGTGCTGCATTGAGTTCCAAAGCAGAGTTGGTGCAGAGCCAAGATGTTGGCGAGCTATGGCATATAAAATTGGGCCACTTGCACCATGGGACCTTGAAGATCATGCAACAGATTTCTACCAGACTTCCCAAGGGAAAAATGGAGCAAATGGATACATGCAAAGGTTGTACCTTGGGTAAGTATGCAAAATCTTTCTTTCAGGATCGAGACAATAGAGCTGGAGCAATCCTAGAGCGAGTTCATACAACTGTGTGTGGACCATTCTCTACAGCCTATATCGCTAAAAAAAGGTACTATGCTATTTTTATTGATGATTTTTTGTCGTAGATGTTGGATATACTTTATGCAGAAGAAGGATCAAACCTTCTCAAGGTTTTGTGAGTTCAAAGTTTTGGCAGAGAAAGAATCTGGAAAGAAAATAAGGGTCTTGTGAAGTGACAATGGTGGAGAGTATGTCTCCCAATAGTTTAAGGACTTTTGTGCAACAGAAGGAATTAAACAGGAGTTGATGGCACCCCATAACCCACAGTAGAATGGGGTGGCCGAAAGGAAGAACAAATCGATTGTGGGAGCAGCTCGGGAAATGTTGCATGACCAAAGCCTACCACTTCATTTGTGGGCTGAGGCATGCAATACAACAGTATACTTGCAGAATAGAAGCCTACATCATATACTAGGAACGGAGACACAAGTGGAGGCCTTTTCCGGGAAGAGACCAGATGTGAGTCACTTCGGGATCTTTGGATCATCAGTTTATTGCCATGTGACCAAAGATGCTTGCAAGAAGCTAGATCGAATAGCTAAGTTGGGCATACTTGTGGGGTACACTGATACACACCACAATTATCGGGTGTTCTTTCCTACCAGTTAGAGGACGGTGGTAGTGCAGAGATCTAAAGTTCAAAGAGCAAAAAGCCATTTGAGTATCACTTGAGAGGGAGCTCAAGTTGCATGCAGAGGAGGAACTTTTAGTTCCTAAGGAGGAGGAGCCTCAGACTGATGCGAAGCAGTCACATGTAGAGGATCTGGGAGTGGAGACATCCACTCATGCAGAGTCTTCCAGAGATGGGTGGAAACGCTCAAGGGAAGATGACAGATTGATGCTGGATGTGAGAGAGAATGTGGGACATCCATCTTCTTAGCATAGACAGAGGTGGTCACCCAAGCGGTACACTAGCTAAATGGCCCTGGTTGGGGAGTGTCTAGAGACCGGACCTTCTTCATTCAAGGAAGCAGTGCACCAACCAATCTGGGTTGATGCTATGGTGGAGGAGTATGACTCCATTGTTCGAAACTATGTTTGGGATTTTGTCCCAAGACCAGAGGACAAGTCAGTGGTGAGTTCCCGATGGCTTTACAAGGTAAAGAAAACAACTAATGGCAATGTTGAGAAACATAAGCCAAGGTTTGTTGCCCGTGGTTTCTCATAGGTCGAGGGGATCGACTACGATGAGACTTTTTCTCCTGTAGCAAGGTACTCATCTATCATATCGATGTTAGCACTATCAAGTCAGATGGGTTGGAAGATCAATCAGATGGATGTGAAGACTGCATTCCTCAATGGGAAGATTGAGGAAGAGGTGTACATTGAGCAGTCGAAAGGATTGGAGACCTTTGATCGTGAGTCGAATGTGTGCCGACTCAAGAGAGCTTTGTACACATTGAAGCAAGTAGCTCATGCTTGGTACACCAAGATTGACAGCTATTTCACCGGGTTGGGCTTCACCAAGAGTGAAGCAGATGCAAACCTTTACCACATCATGGTAGAAGGTAAGCCATTGATCATTATTCTTTATGTTGATGATCTGATATTGACAGGTGATGATCAGTTGATCAAGTCTTGCAAGGAGGACCTTGCAAGAGAGTTCGAGATGAAAGATATGGTTCTTATACACTACTTTCTAGGCATGGAAGTGTGGTAGAAGGATGGTGAAGTGTTTGTGTCTCAAGGAAAGTATGCTAATGAGATACTCAAGCTATTCCACATGGAGAAGTGCAAGCCCATGTAGACTCCTCTAGCTGGTAACTGGAGGAAGGAGGACGCTACTTCAGGTGAGGTAGTAGCTACTACTGTTCATCGGCAACTTGTGGGTTCATTGATGTATCTAGTGAACACACGACCAGATTTGTGCTTTGTGGTGAACCAGCTGAGTCAAGTTATGGTTTAGCCTACCAAGCTATTTTGTAAGGCAGCGAAGCATGTGTTGAGATACCTCAGAGTGACATGTCAGTATGGATTGTGGTACAAATGGACAGAGGGAGTGAAGCTTCAAGGCTTCATAGATGCAGATTGGGCAGGGAGTTCATCAGACCGGAAGAGCACTTTAGGAGGAATTTTCAACCTTGGTTCAACTACAATTTCTTGGTACAGCAGGAAACAGAGGTCAGTTGCACTTAGCTCAGCAGAGGTTGAACACATGGCTGCCAGTCAGGAAACATGTGAGGCCATTTGGATGCGGAAAATTCTAGTTGGATTTTTTGCTCATAGGATGAATCCAACTATGATCTATTGCAATAATCAGAGTTGTATCAAACTCTCTGAGAATCCAATATTTCAAGACAGGTCCAAGCACATCGATATCTAGTATCATCATCTTCGAGACTGTGAGGTGAAGAGGATCATGTTATTGCTGTATGTTTCGACCGAGGAATAGGATGTAGATATTTTGACTAACGCATTGTTAAAATGCAAGTTTGAGTTCCACCAAGATAGGATTGGGGTGACTGATAATTCGTTTCTTGTTGAGAGGGAGTGTTGAAAATAGAAACAAGAAATGCTAAATATAGAAGTGCTAAAAATAACACTGATATAAATAGAATTTTGGGATACATTCCAAATTTAGTTAGTCCCTGAACTAAAATTGAGAACTAAAACTCGAATTTGATCTTAGCAGCTATTTGAAAAATAATTAATTAATTCATCTTGAGTTAATTAGTTGGAGAAAATCAAACATGAAGTCTATGTGAAGACATGAAACAGTTTCCCCTTTAATTGAGGAAGTTATCCCTTGATTAAGGAGATCAGGTTGAGTTGTACTTTGAGTTGTAATTAGTTAGCTCAGTTAACTGAGTTAAGTCCAGTTAGATTTTTTCCAACAGTTTGTGGAACTAATTGTGAGTTCAGTTAGTTAATGCATGCATGTATGTAATTACTGCACTTCAGATAACTGAATATTCTCTCATAAATAACTCATGCATGTCTGTTCAGTCAAGACCCAGTTGAGATCAGATGATGGGACAGTGTACTATCAGTTGCAAGAATATTCCATTGAGGATATCTCTTGCATGCAGAAGGAATTCATTCCTTGGAGATTGCACAGTTCCTTCTGAGTTTGGTGAGTTGTGTGAGAGGTTAATTCACAGAGGTGGCAGCCAGAGGACCCAGGAGAAACTGAACAAGGAAATAGGAGGCTTGGAGGACTAAGGGAAGGCATATGTTGTGTCTATTCAGTCTATGAGAAACATTGAGGGATTGTATTGAGAGTTGGATAGCTTGTGAGCTAAAGATTTGTGTAATTTGGACATATTTCCACTTGTATGATAATACAGAGATCAGGGTTTTTAGCTGAGGCTTTCCCCAGAGTATTCTTCTTTGTTCATGTGTGATTGATTTCTTATTCTCTGTTATATGTGTTCTAATTGATCTTGCTCAAAATCGATTAAGCTTCCACAAGTTTGTTTGTAGAAGTAGATCAAGTATTTTGCTTTATTATATTGCATAATCTGGTGATCTCCAGTTAGAATTTCTACAAGATACTCTGAAATTGATCGATTTTGTAGCTGTCGAGTTTTTGTTTCTATGACTGCTTTAGGTTCCAATATGATTTTTCCTTTCTTGTCAAGTTCTGGAAATATTGTTTGAACTAGGAGCTTGTCACCTATAACCTTCTTTAAGCATGAAACATGAAAAACTGGGTGCACATGGGAAGTTGTAGGAAGCTCCAATTTGTATGCCATAGTACCAATCTTTTGCAACACCTTATATGGACCATAACACTTTGGTGATAATTTATTATCCTTCTTAGCTTGCATGAGGGACATTTGTTTGTATGGTTGTAGCCATAGAAATACCCAGTCACCTACATCAAAACTTATACCGCTACAATGTTGATCTGCTTGTTGTTTCATTCTATTTTGTGCCAAAGTGAGGTTATCCTTTAATAGTTGGAGAACTTGTTGTTGATGCTCGATGTGATATTCCACTGCTCGAGCCTTAGAATTTTCTCTTAAATATATTGTGATGGACGGTGGATGATATCCATAAAGTGCCATAAATGTGGTCAATCTTGCCGCAGTATGGAAGGAAGTGTTATACCATCATTCATCTAGAGGAAACCATTTGACCCATTGTGTTTGTTTATCAAATACAAAGCAATGAAGATATCCTTCCAAACATTTGTTCACTATGTCAGTTTTCCAATTAGATTTAGGATGATAAGTTGAGCTATGAGCCAACTGAGTACACAGACAAGAAAATAATTCTATCCAAAAATTTCCAGTGAAAATGGGATCTTTGTCGCTTACAATAATCTTTGGGTTTCCATGTAGCTTTTGAATTGTTTCCATAAATGCAGTAGAGACTATACTGACTTTAAAGGGATAAGATAATGCACAAAAGTGTGAATACTTGGTAAGTCTATCAATACCACCCTAATGACACTCTTTCCTTCAGACTTGGGTAAACCTATGATAAAATCCATTGAAACCTCCTCCCAAAGTTGACTTGGAATGGATAAATGTTGTAATAGACCCGCGGTCTTAATTGTTTCAACTTTATTTTGTTAGCAAACCAAAAATTTCACAACAAACTTTTGAATATAAGATTTAAGGCCATCCTAAAATAATTCCTTCTTAACCCTGTGGTAAGTTTTTAAAAATCCTGAGCACCCTCCTAAGGGAGAGGTGTGCAATACCATAAGAATATTTTGTTTGAGTTGGGAATTCATACAGAGGTATAAGCGATCTTTATACCATAACGAATCATTTTTCCAGCTAAATGTATCAGATGTACTGGGGTCTTGTTGTAACTTATGAATGAGTGCCCACACTTCCTTTTCATTCTTCAATTCATCCCTTGCTTCATTTAACCAATCCAGCTAGATAATAGAAATGGCACTAAGCAATGCTTCCACATCCTCATCCTTTCTTGAGAGTGCATTTGCAACAACATTTTGCTTCCCTTTTTTGTAGATGATTTCAAAGTCATAACCCAACATCTCTATGACCCATTTTTGCTGCTCTTCTAAAGATAATATTTGTTCTAAAAAGTATTTAAGACTATCATGATCTATTTTTACCTTGAAGTGTCTTCCCATTAGGTAAGGCCGCCATTTCTTAAGTGCATATAGTATTGCCAACATTTACTTCTCATAAATAGCTTTGTGTAAATAATTTCCTTTGATTGGACAAATTTTGAAAGCAATAGGTCTTTATTCTTTCATTAAAACAACACCAATTCCATTTTCTGAGGCATCACATTCCACAATAAAGGTTTTTGTGAAGTCTGGCGTAGCTAATACTGGTGCCTGACACATTGCCTATTTAATATGTTCAAAGGCTTTCGTTTCTTTTGGAGTCCAAGAAAATGAATCTTTCTTTAGTAATGTTGTTAGAGGTGTCTCTATTCTCCCATAATTCTTAAAAAACTTATGATGATACCTTGTCAACCCGAGAAATCCTCATAGATGCTTTATGGATGTGGGGATTTTCCATTCCTTAATGGCTTTAATTTTGCTAGGGTCTACCTTAAAACCTTCATGAGATACAATATGACCCAAATATTCCACCTCTTATACTCCAAAGAAATATTTTGAGGTTTTTTCATATGATTGTTTCTCCTCCAATAGATTGAGCACTCTATCAACATGTTGAACATGATCCTTTCAAGACTTGCTGTAGATTAGTATATCATCAAAAAATACCAACACAAATTTTCTAAGGGTTTGAAAATGGAATTCATTAAATTTTGAAATGTAGAAGGTGCATTGGTAAGGCCAAAAGGCATGACCAAAAATTCATAATGACCCTCATGAGTTCTAAATGTTGTTTTCGGAATGTCTTCAGTCTTCAGTCTGATTTGATGATATCCTGAATGAAGGTCCAACTTGGTGAAGTAAATTTCTCCATGTAATTCATCCAATAATTCGTCAATGACAGGAATGGGAAATTTATCTTTAATAGTGAGCTTGTTGAGCTCCCTATAATTTGGACACATGTGCCATGATCCATGCTTCTTGTGCACCAATACTACTGGAGTAGAGAAAGAACTTTGACTAGGTTGAATTATACTAGCTTCTAGCATTTATGCAACCATATGTTCAATTTCGCTCTTTTGGGCATAGGGATATCTGTAAGGCCTGATATTTGGAGGAAAAATTCTTGGAATCAAATGAATAGCATGATCATGATCACGAATAGGTGGGAGGCCTTTGGGAGTCCCAAATACATTGGAATGATTGTGCAAGACTTATTGGAGATCTGGAGAAATAGATGATTTCAATGTGGGAACCTCTAGCGAACATAATTGTGCAATTATGTCATGTTGTTATTTCTTTAGATGATTTTTCGTGCCATTAGACTTGATTATCTTTCCTGGTTTCCCTACAATACCCCTTAATTCAATTTCCTTTCTTTTTTATTTTTTTTCAAGAAAAGTTCCTGAAAATTAAAAGCTATCATACCCAAAGATTGTATCCATTAGACGCCTAGTACAACATCATCACCACCCATTGGAATGGAAAGCATTGGACTATTCAACACATATTCTCCCATGGATAGCTTGATATTATGGCAATTTCTAGAGAAATTTATGGTTCTTCCATTTGTAACCATCACTTTACACTCTGGTGCTGGATATAGGAATCAATTCAATTCCTTCACTATCATACAATGAATAAAATTATGGGTACTCCCCGAATCAATCAACACTATTACCTTTTTCTCCTTGATATGACCTTCTATCTTGATAGTTTGAGGTGTGGTTATTCTGTCCAATGCATTACAAGATATGGTCGGATTCATTTCTTCTTTCTCTAGGATTTTTTCCTGGTGTGTATCCTCTTCTTTTGATGTTTCTTGTTCCTTTTCTTATTCCTCTTCACAATCTATGTAAAATAATTTATTCTTAGCACACTTATGACCTTTAGTGTATTTTATATCACAATTGTAACAAAGCCTTTTTTCTCTTTTTTTCTTCCAATTGTTGTGGTGTCAACCTTGTAGGTTGTGGAAGGCTAGGAGCAAAATACTTCCATCTTTATAATTGTGATTGGTAGGCTTCCTTGTTTCCATAATTTTACTTTCAATTTTTCTTGCCAACATAAATTCCTTCTCCAATGAATCAGGCTCCCAAAGGCGAACCTCATGTTGGATGTTGTCCTTTAATGTCCCTATGAACACATCAATACTATGCTCCTTTGGAATATACTTTACCCTTATATTCATTTTTGGAAGTCCACCCTTATATTCATTTTTGGAAGTCCTCAATGTGCTCCACCATTGAACCTTTTTGTTTGAGGTTTATCAATTTGCTAAAAAAGGTGTTGCTTTTTGTATCCTCATAATGTGCTATCATTTATTCCCTAAAAATTTCCCAAGTGACAATTTTTTTATGAGAGCAAAGCCATTGATACCATACAAACTGATTGGGTTCCAAATATAAAGTCGCAGTGCGTACCTTTTGTGTGTTTTGCACATTATGGAGATTAAAATATTGCTCCATCTGCAGTATCCATGTTATATGATCCTTTCCATCAAACTTCCTCATATCTATCTTTGGAACATGGTGGGTCTTCAATCCAACGTTAGAGTCTATGAAATCATGACTACCATTTATTTTTTTCTCATCATGAGTTTCTTCTACTACCTTTTCGTCATTAGGAAGCATTTCTTGTAGCAACTTTTCCAAACCTCCTTTCAAACCTTCCATGTCTTGCTTCAAATCTTCAATGTTTACTTCTAAACCATCCATCTTAGCTTCCACGCCATTCTTTAAACCATCCATCTTAGCTGTGTTATGAAACCAACTCAAGAAAAGATAGAAAAGATAGATCAACGCCTTAGAATTCAGCCTCTTCGAGGGGGAAACCTCCTTTACATTACATAAATGACAATTCTTCGATGATACAAATGAAAATACCTCCTTTCTATATATAGGAGTCTAAGGGGTCATAACATAATGAGAGCCTACATAACAATAATAATGTAAAGGGCACAATAATATAAATAGTGGGCTTCTATGGGGCACAATAGTAACAATAGGGCCACAACAATATTGATAAGGGGTACAACTACAATAGTAATGAGGTAATCACTAGTATTATGGGGACCAAACATGCCCCTCTCCTTCAAAAAAAGTGTTGTCCTCAACGCTTGAGTAGTTATGGATGCTTCTGTATAAAATTCTCATCCTGCCATGTGGAATCTTCAGCAGATAAGTTCCTCCATTTGATAAGATACTCTGAAATTGATCAATTTCATAGCTATCGAGTTCTTGTTTCTGTGACTACTTATGGTTCCAATATAATTTTTCCTTCCTTGTCAAGTTATGGAAATATTGTTTGAACTCGTAGCTTATCGCCTATAACCTTGTTTAAACATGAAACATGGAAAACTGGGTGCAATCAAGAAGCTACAGGAAGCTCTAATTTGTATGCCGTAGTACCAATCTTTTGCAATACCTTGTACTGACCATAATACTTTGGTGATAATTTATTATCCTTCTTATCTTGCTTAAGGGACATTTTCTTATATGGTTGTAGCCTTAAGAATACCCAATCACCTACATTAAAACTTCTTTCACTGCAATGTTGATCTGCGTGTTGTTTCATTCTATTCTGTGCCAACATGAGGTTATCCTTTAAGAGTTGGAGGACTTTTTGTTGATGTTCGACGTGATGTTCCACTCCTTGAACCTTAGAATTTTCTCTTAAATATGATGTAGGATGGGGCCGATACACCAATAAAGTGTAATAATGGGGTATTGTTGTTGCTTGTATGAAGGAAGTGTTTATACACCATTCACCAGAGGCAACCATGAGCATTGTGTCTGTTTATCAGATACAAAGCAACAAAGATATCCTTCCAAACATTGTTTACTATCTCAGTTTGCCCATCAGATTGAGGATGATAAGATGAGCTATGAGCTAACTGAGTACCAAGACAAGAAAATAATTCTGTCAAAAATTTCCAGTGAAAATGGGATCTCTGTCACTTACAATAATCTTTGGGTTTCCATGTAGCTTTTGAATTGTTTCCATAAATGCACTAGAAACTGTATTGGCTTTAAATGGATGTGATCATGCACAAAAGTGTGCATGCTTGGTAAGTCTGTCAACTACCACCATGATGACACTCTTTCCCTCAGACTTGGGTAAACCTGTGATAAAATCCATTGAAACCTCCTCCCAAAGTTAGCTTGGAATGGATAAAGGTTGTAATAGACCGGGTGTCTTAATTGTTTCAACTTTATTTTGATGGCAAACCAAACATTCTGCCACAAACTTTTGAATATCTGATTTAAGGCCCTCCAAAAAAATTTCTTCTTAACCCTGTGGTAAGTTTTTAAAAATCCCGAGTGCCCTCCTAAGGGAGAAGCGTGAAATTCCATAAGAATATTTTGTTTTAGCTCGGAATTCTTACGGAGGTATAAACGATCTTTGTACCATAATGAATCATTTTGCCAACTAAATGTATCCTATGTACTAGAATCTTGTTGTAACATTCGAATAAGTGCCCACACTTCTTCATCATTCTTCCACTCCTCCCTTTCTTCATTTATCCAATCTGGCTGGATAATAGGAATGGCACACAACAGTGCTTCCACATCCTCATCCTTTCTTGAGAGTGCATCTGCCACCACATTTTGCTTCCCTTTTTGTAGAATTATGTCAAAGGCAATAAAACCAACATCTTTGTGACCCACTTTTGTTGCTCTTCAGAGGATAATCTTTGTTCTAAAAAGTATGTAATGCTATCATGATCTAGTTTTACCTTGAAGTGTCTTCCCATTAGGTAGGGTCGCCATTCCTTAAGTGCATGGAGTATTGCCAACATTTCCTTCTCATAAATAGCTTTGTGTAAAAACTTTCCCATGATTATACGACTTTCAAAATTAATGGGTCTTTCATCTTGCATTAAAACAACACCAATTCCATTTCCTGAAGCATCACATTCCACAATAAAGGTTTTTGTGAAGTTCAGTGTAGCTAAGATAGGTGCTTGGCACATTGCCTCTTTAAGATGTTCGAAGGCCTTTGTTGCTTATGGAGTCCATGAAAATGCATCTTTCTTCAATAATGTTGTTAGAGGTGCTGTTATTCCCCCATAATTCCTAAAAAACTTGCGATAATACCCTGTAAACCCGAGAAATCCTCACAGATGCTTTATGGATGTGGGAACTTTCCATTCCTTAATGGCTTTTATTTTGCTAGGGTCTATCTTAACTCCTTCATGAGATAAAATATGACCCAGATATTCCACCTCTTGTACTCCAAAGAAACATTTGGACCTTTTTGCATATAATTTTTTCTCCTCCAATAGTTGTAGCACCCTGTCAACATGTTCAACATGATCCTTTCAAGACTTGTTGTAGATTAGTATTCATAAAAAAATACTAACACAAATTTTCTAAGGAATGGTTTGAAAATTGAATTCATCAAACCTTGAAATGTCGAAGGTGCATTGGTAAGGCCCAAAGGCATGACCAAGAATTCATAATGGCCCTCATGAGCTCTAAATGTTGTTTTTAGAATGTCTTCAGTCTTCATTCTGATTTGATGATATCCTGAACAAAGATCCAACTTGGTGAA
>APFE030366614.1:23976-43804 GCA_000404065.3 Pinus taeda
TAATTGCACAAGAAGAGTATTAAAAGCATTTAAATGATCAGCAATCGATGTACCTTCCTTCATTCGCAAACTGTACAACTGTCGCTTCAGGAGAATCCTATTGGTTAAGGATTTGGTCATGTACAGTTTCTCCTGTTTCGTCCCCAAATCAGCAGCTGTTACCTCCGACACGATATTAAACAGGACATCGTCCACCAGGCATAATCGAATAGCACTTACTGCTCTTTCATCCATCTCATCCCATTCATCGTTTGTGATGTTGTAAGGTTGTTTGGATTTACCCATCAATGCCTTTACCACGCCTTGTTGGACAAGCAAGTCATGCATTTTCACCTTCCAGATCTCAAAATTATTCTTGCCATTAAACTTCTCAATTTCAAAACGGGCACTTTGAGTTTTCGCCATTTGTATCAATCAAAAAACAATAATCTCCAAAAACTTTTAAAGACCAGCAATTTAAAAAACTGCCTATGCCTTATATGTCGTTGCTTGTTTTTTTAAAATAACTGTTGTTTGATTTGTGTTGTGCATACACAGCCGAATAAAGCAATGCGCACACCACAAAAAAAAAAACCACCAATCCAATATGCACCAGCAAAAAAACAAACAGTCAATACACACCAATGATCAATGTGCACCAGCATCAATTGAAAAATTCCAGCAGTCATCTACGCACCACTTCAACTATCTCTGCTTTATCTCAACACTCTCGCTCTTGTTATTTAATTCAACAATGTCCATTTAAACAACAAATTTGCTGTTCAATCCTTAATGCTTTTGGCATGCAACAAAACAAAAAACGGATTTCTGTTTTATATTAATCGCAGGCATCAAAAATTATTCCAACCGCCGTTATATACTGCTCTCTCTGCGCTTTTATAGTAAACACAGGCAACAAAAAAAAATATTCCAAACGCAGTTATATACTGGAACCACACTCGTGCACTGACAATTTAGGAAATTTTTGACACCTCTACAATGGAATTCCACCAGCAGCACCAATCCTTTAACGTTAAATGACAAAATACATCGTAACCATAAATGAATCTAAAATGGATTGCGTACATATGGCATTCATGTTTTCATGGCTGTATAATCTAAAGACAGATGCAGACTGTCTAATTCAACTACATCAACATCTTCTATGGCTCCAATATGAGTTTATGGTGTGAATTAAACACTGAGAAGGAGAATGTAATCACCACATACCATTGCATTCTGTACGCGTATGCAAACCCAACAGAGCGCCAGACATCACCTCAGTTAATGAACAGAAGCTTATCACGAATTGGCGCAGCACCTCCTTTAGTTTATCGAACACCGCACCAGCGCTGTCATATATAACAGCGATCCCCTCCAGCAGCGATCCTCTACACGCAGCTTCTCTGGGCGTTAATCAGCCTGATACGCACCACCAGGCAGGCTCAAGGATTCAGACTTTGGGCCCATCACTCCTCCTTCTGCGCACTCCTCTAACATGCTCTGATACCACTTGTTAGAGATCAGATGCACAGCTTATTAAATCAATAAACACAGCAGATAAATCAAGCACATCAAGACACAGGAATTAACGTGGTTCACCCAACCAATCTGGGCTACGTCCACACAACATAGGCATCGGCAATCTTATTAATCAAACAGGAGATTACATAATTAAATCCTCACAAAACCTCTCACCCTCATAGCAAACAATCTGAATGGTTGCCTGTTATATAGCATAGAGAATCTAACAACCTCATTAACTCACTCACATCAAATATAGGAGGCATTAATCATCTCCCAACAACCTGGAGCTAATCTAGGAACTGATTCCTATTGTTGTCATCAACTGAGATTTTGCCTATCTTACTCCAAACAGAAAATCTCAACACGAATTAGATGAAAATATCCAAGCTTTGGGCTATATTTCCCGTGCTTAGCAGGGGTCTAAGCTAAGACATCAGGCTCCTGATTTAGAATAATATGCACTTCCTGAACAGCCCCTATGAATTAATCCCAAGAAAGCTGCCACTGTGTTGGGATATTCAGATCATGTGCTGATCTCCAGTGCTGTCTAAGAAAGGATTAGTGGTCTTGATCTGCTATATGGGCTATCACCTTGACCTCCCTGCGATTAAGGAATTGAATGAACTCCGGAGGAAGAATGTACCGGTTGCCCCCACCTATCCATGGGTCTACACCAATTCTTATAGAAGAACCATTGTTTATGCACCATGCCAGATCTGCTCTAATGAAAGGCATAGTCTATAAGATTGTTTTCCAAACAATGGATATTCCTCCACTAGGCCAGGTGTGTTGTCGAACCTAGTTCGTGATCTGGAGTGGCCATATGTACTTATGATATGACACTGATGTCCAGAGATTGCTAGCAATAAGGAGAGTCCAACTCATCTTTGCTGCTAATACTTTTGCAAAGTAAGGCAGTTCTTTTATCCCCCAACCCCCTCCCCCCACCTCCCCCCCCCCCTATTTCTTTGGAAGGGCAATGTTTTTCCAGGACACCCAAGCAAATATTTTACCCCTTGTGCCCATTCCAAAGGTATCGGTTGCAGAGTTGTTGTATATGGCTGAAGATTCCGCAGGGGATCCAAACGAGGGACATCCAGTATACGGGGGTGGCTTCCATAACAGATTTGATCAGGACCAGTCGCCCTGCTCTAGAGAGTAGTCCGTGATTCCAACTTTTTAGCCTCTTTTCTAGCTTAACTACTAACCAAATCCAATCAACAATCCTATAATTGTTGGGTTTTATCTGGAACCCCAGATATTTGAGTCCATCCGAGAGACTGTGGGAAGAGTACTGAAAATGTAGATTGGCAGATCTAACTTCATGAGGGGTAGTATGAGACAAAGCGATGGTGGACTTGGTTTGATTCACTGTCATTCCAGTGGCTTTTTGATAAAGGCTGAGGATCTCATGGAAGGTGGTCATATCCCTGACACTGCCATCTAAGAATATCAGAACATCGTCAACGAAGAGCATATGAGTGAGGTGTAAGAGATCAGTCATTTTAAGGCCCTTTAGTCTACCCGCCCTCTTTGTCGAGGCAATGAGTCTATGAGGCCCTGCATCACGAATAGGAATAATAGAGGAGATAAGGGACAACCTTTCCTTAATCCTCGCTCGACATGAAAGAAATGAGATGTTGAGCCATTGATTAGAATGATATAGGTGACTGTATTAATACAACAAATGATCCAATTGATGAATTCAATAGGAAAACCTAAGTGAATGAGAATCATCTTGATAAAAAGCCAACATACACAGTCAAAAGCTTTGGCGAGGTCAATCTTGAGTATAATGCTTTTCAGAGCTTTTGATTTAATGGAGTGTATGGCTTCCTAAGCTGTTCCAATAACTTCATGAATCTGCCTATTATAGAGGAAAGCAAACTGCTGAGGGGAGATATGGTGGGATAGAATGGTGCAAAGCTGATTAGCTATGATTTTGGATATGATTTTGTATAGAGTATTGCAGAGAGAGATAGGACGAAAATCATTGAAGGAGCTCGGGGAGTCCGATTTTGGAATAAGAGCTATGAAGGTGGTATTGATGGCCACATACATTCTTCCTGACAATCTGCACTCCTCAACCACACTGAGGAGATCATTTCCAATGATGTCGAAGAAAGTAACATAAAATTCGATAGGGCATCCATCTAGCCCAGGGTTCTTGTCCTTTTGGAACCACTTGAGAGTTCCTTCCAGCTCTTCTAAGGAGACAGGGGTAGAGATCTCGTCTGCAGTATCTTGATCTACACAACGGGGGAAGTGCTCTGCTACATGGATGATCTCTGCCAAATTACATCCAGGAGGTTCCTTGAAGAGTTGTTGGAAATGTGCCATGCCCAACTGTGAGAGCTGGTGGAAGGTGTGAGCAGAGCCTCCCTCTGGAGTGGGAAGTTGCCATATGGTGTTGGTAGCTTTCCTTCCTTTGGAAAAATTTTGAAAGTAATTATTGTTGTCATCTCCTACTTTGAGCCAAATATCCCGACTCTTTAGCCTCCATGTTTCCTCCCGTTCCTTTAAAATCTTTGCTCTTTTGTTCTCCAGATCAATCAAATGGGCTTTGTTTCCAGGGCTTATAAAACCCCTAGTATTGTCTTATGTGAGGGCAGTGAGGTTAGCTTCCACAGAGGAGAGGATCAGGTTATCCTTCCTTCGTTTGTCTTTGGCCCACTTGATGGTGAGCTTCTTGAGTTGTAAAAGCTTTTGGCAGAAACCTTCAGCCTTAGAATGATGCTGAGAGGGTGGATTATGTGCCCAGTGATTCTTGACCATCTCAATGTATCTAAGGTCCTGTAGCCAAACTGAGTTGAACTTGAAGGGTGCCCAAGGTTTGATGGAAGGGCCAGTAACTTCCAAGTAGATAGGAGAGTGGTTGAATATACCTCTAGACCCTACCCATTGCCTATAATGTGATAAGAGCTAGAGTAACTAGTTGTTAATGACAAACCTGTCAAGTCTCCTGGCCAGGGTTGCCTCCCCTACTCTTCTATTCCTCCAAGTAGGTAGAGGCTTTATCATAGGAACATCAAGAAGCTATGCCTGGTGAAGAATGGTTTCCATGGATTCTGAGAGAGGATCAACCTGGGCTACAGAGCTAGACTCACTATATCTGATAGAGAAGTTTAGATCCCCTCTTAGTATGAGGTTGTCGACTGAGGACAGGGATAGGTTAAGGAGGTGATTCAATAAAGCCTCTCTTCCATGGCATGGCCCGTAAACATTAAAGACCCTGAGATCCATGCCCAAATCGGTAGAGAAGAAATCAATACCCATATATCCCTTGCCTCCCCAGGTTGCTAAGGGTTTGATGGAGCGGGGATTATAACCAATAGCCAGACCTCTGAAACGTCTCGTGGCATCAAGAGCAGTGAAATTCCATCCAGGGAAAATTGACTGTAATGTTTTGGTGACATGCTGTGCTTCGCCAAGGGTTTCTTGAAGGAGGATTATGTCGACCAATTACGCAGAGAAGAGTCTACAAAGGGCTAGCTTTTTGGGTGAACTGGCCAGTCCGCTACAGTTGAAAGAGAGGCATTTCATGGGGGAACCATGTCTGGGTTTTTCTTTTCTCTAAGAACCCGATCAATTGATGATTGTTTGCCTGAGAGTACCTCAACCCTAGCATGGAGGATTGCATGGGTGAGGTATGATTTGCATCCTCTAGGTGGTCTGGCCAAGGATGTGGGGAGATTCAGACCCAAGCCTGAGTAGGGTAGAGGAACCCCAGATGGAGTTCTCGACCTGAGGTTATAGGAGTGTGGGGATTCGGGGGGATGAGGGGGGAAGTGGGGGAAATCACATGGTGGATGGAGGGGGGGAGTAGAATTAACCAAATGATGGGGGGGAGGGGAGCAGAATATGGATGTCGGGATGGAGGTGACATGAGTATGAGATGCAGATTGATTATGTAGTGAAATATATGCAATAACATAAGGGAGAGAAGGAGATGAGGGAAGAGGAGTACCCGCTGATTGAGCTGCTTCTGCCGTTGCTCATGCTCGAGTCAATGGAGGGGATGGAGGACCAGAGGATGTGCTAACATCATGGTGCACTGGCTTGGACAAAGTCGCCTTGCGACGAGGTTTGGGACCAAATTCTAAGAGTTTCCTATTGTTGACTGACGTTCCTTTGTCTTTGCTTGTGTCTTGTGCTGCGGCTATTTCCTAGGGTTTTACTACAAGAGGCCATTCTTTATATAGATGCCCAACCTTGTGGCATTTGCGGCATCTAAAAGGCACGCCTTCATAATCCAAGATCTGTACCCGGGTAAAATTCCTCCACTACAGCGTGATCCTTTCTTCCAAAACTCCTGTGTATCCAGGTGCACCAATATACGAGTTAAAGAACGATTTTTGGATTAGACTATGGTTTTGTCATAGTCCAGGAACATGCCAAGGGTGTTGTCGATTTTTATAAACACCTCTTCTGACCAGTACTGCAAGGGTAAACCTGGCAGCCTCACCCATAGTGGCCCTGCTTTGATCTGCTCTCTCTCAGGGTCAAAGAGAGGACTCCAACACTTGAGTAAAACTGGTGCCATTTCAATATGCCAAAATCGTGCCAGAGCCAAATTAGTGTATTCTTCCTGTGCAAACCGAAGTGCAAACCATCCGCGAGGTAGGGTTTGAACCTTTGGCAGTTGTAGGAAGATCTGCCCCTAAATATCCTTTACCCAAAGCCCTAAATGCTCCGCAGAGTAGGTTCGACCTTGAACCCTACCCACCAAAACCTTGCTGGCATTGTCTGCAATATCCCCCATAGTGAGTCCTTCATTGAACTTGATAGTGTAATCTTTCCCAGAGGCTTTGATACACTTGGTTTTCTTTTTCCCTGTCTGAGGCGCAGTGGGATGTGCTTGCAGATGATTTGTCGGGTTGCTTGTCACCGCGGGTGTATTCGCTGATCTTACCCTAACCACAGGTGTATCAAAACATCCCGCAGGGGTCATAGGTTCCTACGATAATCCACTCACACCTTGTGGATTAACTGCTTGCTGCGAGCATGTTGATGTGTTCGTAGCAGGTCGAGAACTACGGTTAGGGTTTTTTATGAAGCAAAGATCGGCAGGTGGAGTGGGATCAAAGAGCAAGGACGAGTAGGAGGCGAGGAGGTTGAGGGTAGTTGGTGACAGGGGCGGGTAGTCAAGATCGGGAGAGTCAATGGAGAGGGATCCGAGGCAAGGGGAGCTGTCGATATGCCCTGGCAGGGAGAAAATTGGCATCGTTTGCGAGCTGGATGGGGCAGATGATGTGGCGATCGGGTTCTGAGAAGGGTTATGAAAAATGACCTGATTGGGGAATGGATCCGACTTATAATCCACAACGTCAAGGTCGAGGTCCATTCCATCCATGGTTAACTGCGGAAAAAGACAGGTGCAGACAAGGACCGGTGTTGAAGGCTGTTGGGATGACCACTACGGGTTGCTGCGAGGGATTAACAAGGGTCAGCAACGGGTGCAGGGCTAGGGCAGTAGAGCTCCATCTTTTCCCCTGGATGTTTTTTTTCTTAACTAATCTTATTGTATCTTTTACTTAAATAGTTTTCAAATGTTGATTCCTTCTTTTATATGTGAATTTGATCCCTCTCTGATTTGTGACTTGCTACAGAATATAGAGTAAAGTGTTGCTCAATTCCTCTCTCCCCCTTTCCACATACTCGACATGACCCTTCAACCCACAACTGTGTAGTTTGTTCCTATCTTCCCATTTCACTTCTAAACATGTGTGAGTTCCTTCTAATTTCTATTAGTACTTGTTTCTCATGTCATGGGATGTTAAGTTCCAAATAGGTTTGTACTTTAATGTCCTTTGTTTTGTTGACACTCTTTTTTTTATACAATGGGAAAACATATTATAACTTAGTTGTCAAACCAACAGTGGGGACAACCATTACTGGTTGTTATCTGCAAATGCAAAATGACTCATCATTGTTATTCAAGGAAAAACACACCACCTAGAACTACTCGTTGGTTATCCATAAGAGAGCATGCTTTCACTCCTATTAGATACCTATGGTTCTTGGGTCATTAACATATTTCATTACGTTCAAAGAAAATGATCTCTTAACCAAACATAAATAATTATAAAGCATACTTCATGTCCATTTTTTATTAAATATCCATACACTATTGTTATTTTTTGAATATATTTTCTCTATTTTCCCTTTTTAATAATTTTCAAATACATTAATTTTTAAAATCCTTTTACCTATTAAATATCTTTCATCATTTTATATTTTATTATTCAAACTATTTTGTATCATTAAAATTTTAATATTATTTATATCTATATTCTTTTCCTGATTTGACATATTTCATTTCATGTATCACTATCTATAATTTATTAAATATAGTCATATTTCATTTCATTAGCTTACCGTACAAAAAAAGTTTTTGTGACTTTCCAATCTACCAGATATAATCATATATCATTCGAGTAAAAAATGGAAAATATAACATTGACCTGAGAAAATAGCATCACTCCACCATTAAAGACAATATATTATGCTAAATAAGAAGGAAATATTATTTTTCAACTCAGATGTGCCATCAAAACTTTAAATAGGCAAAAGCTTGTTGATGAAGGTGACTCTTATATCCAACTTTATAGCAAAGTTAATGTGGTTTAACATGGTCGTTCGATATCCAGATATAATATGCGGATGACTAAAAAAACAAAACAACGTATTATATCGAGCTATCGAACAGCCATGTCAAGTTGCATTAACTTTATTATAGAGTTGGAAATAGCATTTCCCGTTAATGAAGAGATAAAAGGCGGCGAATAATTCGGAGGAAACACATAGATGGTAAAAGGCGGCGAATAATTCGGAGGAAACACATAGATGGAAGTGACGTTTAATAATTTGAGCATCAATTTGTGTGGTGTTATATTGGAGACGTGTTCTGGACTCGATACTTGCACTTCCTTTCTTAATTATGTTTCAATATTTCGTAAAGCATATTTCATATTTCAAAACTTTTGGATGAAGGACGGTAAGATCAAATATTTTCCCTTTTTAATATTCTTCGGATTTGATAGGACCATTTTCAATTCATTTCACTATTTCGTAAAGCATATTTAATTTAATTTTAAAAATTAAAAAATTTAATTTTTTAATATTTTTGGATTTTATAGGATAATTTTTATGAAAAAATAAGATTATTTTAATTTTAATGTTAAAGTAATTTTTGAGTGATTATATTAAAAGATAATATTTTGTTCATGGGTTTTTGATAGATGGTGATTGAGTGTGTTGTTAAGGTATTTTTAGATGTTAAATTATTGGTTCAATTCCCTACTTTATTTGGGTATCATTCTTAGATATGCCCATAATATAGCATCACCGTTACTGAACTTACAAAAAAAAAACATATTAAATCATAATATAATCCTTTATAACTATTACACTTTAGCATCTCAGGTGCATCATACTAAAATAGAAAATATAATCAATATCTAGCTAAAAACATAGCATGACTAATATATAGCAAGATCAAGGTGGAGTGGGTTCATAGGGGCTTGGATAACAAAAAGTCTCTAGCCCTTTGTCTTTGCTTAACAACTTTTATTATGCTTTTTCCTCAATGATTATTGGCTTGGAGTTGGTTCCATGTGAATTAAGAGTTCCCATGGCCCTTCTTCTTTACCTTGCTCTAGTCATAGATCTTGAAACTAAGCCCAAATACAACTTTGGACATTATTGTAAGCTTGACTTCTAATCTTCTTAATCTATCTAGTGTTTTTGGCTCAGAATGCCCATGGTTTTCCAATGTAATAACTATCAAAGTCTTGGGTAGCTAGTAAAATTCCATGGTATGAAACATTTTTGTGTCTCAAGACTTGAGAAACTAGAGGTTGGGATCTAATTCTGAAATTCAACTATGATTTGTTGTTTAGATGTTTGAAGGCACATTTTCTTGACTAAAACCATCAAACCTTCAACTTTCTACTAGATATGTTGTGGTATGTTTTGGTTGAAACACTATCAGGCTTAAATGTAGCCCTTTTTGTACCTTTACATTGAGAGCGAGGAATGATGCACTTGTTGGGCAGAGTCTTGGAATTCCCTCTTTGCATTGTGCCCCAATGACTAGATTATGGGATCTTGGATGTCATCTTATATGCCATACCTTAAGGATGATGTTTAGTACATAGGAATACAAATTTGACCCACTTGAAGCCATAAGCAACCCATCAATTGAAAACTTGGGACACCTTAGCAAAGCACAACCAACCACAATAACGGATTAAATCTAGCTAGTCAACACTCATTCACATAGAAATAGAAACATAGGAAAATGTCAGGTAGCCCCCTATACCACAAAATTCCCAAATGCTTGGGAGGAACCAATAGCCTACACAGACCTGACAACTTACAAACTTTAGCCACCTTTACAACATACAATGGAGGGTGTAATAGAGACACAAATGCAATAGAAACCCCTCAGCAGGTCAATCTAAAATGTATTAAAAACAAAAAGGCGTAAATATTAGTTAAAACTAGAAAAACAATAAAAGAAACAACCCATTATGACTAACCACACCAAGTTATAGGAGAGTCAAATCTTGGAAAATTAACATGCATATCAACCAAATAACTAGAATGCCTTCGATTAAAAATACACATGTCACCCACATTTCTCATCTGCCTTCCATTAAAAATACACATACCACCCACATTTGTCATCTCCCACTTCAATAGCAAATAGAAATCATTCTCACTTCTTGGACTCCTGATGCCACACTCATCCTAGAGAAAACCAATGAACCTTTGGTACTCATTTCCTCATTGTTCATCACCATTGGACACCAAACAATGATCACCGGCCTATGAATGGCGAAAATTGTAGATATATGCGCCTAGAAACCACCAAGGAGAAATGCAAGGACAAGAGGTAGATGTCAAACCTCCACCCGGGCATTGACATGCATATCATCGTAAAAAATATCAAAATAATTAAATTTGTATTAACGCTTCGGTGTTTTGTAATCATTGACATTATATTTATGAATGTGAAATGTTTCGGGTCATATAACAAATGCTGCCTATCGAGTGCCTAAATTGGTTCGTTTATTGATATAATCGAGAAAGCAAGCAAGGGGAAAATGTAACAAATGTTTCTTTTATGTAACGTTTTGGATGGGCATACTCACTATTTAAAATGAGGGTACATGCATTAGAATATTCATAAGAGTGGGTGAGATGATAAGTCCTCATTGGATCATTATTTGTGCTTGTAAAGAGAATGAGTTTAATAAATACGATAGTTATTATATATGTAAATTAATACTAATATTAGTATGATATCAATTTATATATTTATATATAAACTGGTTTATATATCCTTTACTATGTTTAGAAGTAAATGAAATGATGTTCATATTTATTTTTAGAAAGAGATCAAAACACTTTGCAAATAGAGTTATTATTAAATTTTGTATTACATATTTAAATTTTATTCTTGAAAATTAAATTCCATAATTTTATTTTGTTTATAAAATATGAAATTTAGGTTTTATTAATGGGTTTTTACTAGGGTTTATAGTTGGTGTTAACATTAATTTATATTACAATAAAATTGAGTTTAAGAAGTTTAGTGTTGGATTTTATTTGTTGTGGTCAGGGTTTTTCTCTAGTCACTATGCAGTCTTTCTTATGTTTTGATTTAGATTCATATGTTTTTTTTTGGGGGTCATTTTTCCCATCTTTTTTTTGGGGGGCTTTATTTCAGTGCAACTCTTTCCTCCTTGATGGTTCTCTTCCAAACATGGCAATGACTCTCTCCATTTTCTCAATACCTCCCTCTTCTAGTTCACCCAATTCTTACTTAGAAGCCAGTCATCTTGACTTTGGGAAGTCTAGGAGAGAAAATTTGCATAGATCTTGTTCTCTAGTTGCCAATATGGCTAGTGATTACAGATTCAGTTCTTTTCTTCCTAATGGTAATATGAGTAAAGCTTCTTTTAGCGATTTCGTGAAGAATGTTCCTCATTCTCCTTATTTCCCTGTTCATGAAGCTCCCACAATCACTATTTCCATTTTGGAATATGTTGCTTTTCAAGAGGCTTTCTATTCAAATGAGATTACTTATCATTCAAATGACACTTTGCATCGCTTAGTTGATTTGTATAAATATATCTCAATCTCTTGGAAACCTCAGTTAAAAGAAGAGACCTTTATTTAAAAGGGTTACTTCATTATTGAGTTTGATCTTATTGAAGACGGGGATTTGATTTTAAACTATGGTTCTTGGTTTTGGTGAAACTCTAGTTTATGTATGAAACTTTGGACTCCTTCCTTGATCTTCTAATTGATTCTCTCTCCTCAAACCTTGTGTGGGTTAGACTTCCAAATCTACCACTACTTTTTTGGGGTTCTACCTCTCTTTGAGCCATTGGTAAAGCTCTTGGAAGATATTACCATAAAAGTATTGAAACAAAGAGAAAAGGCATCACTACATATGCTTGCATATGTGTTGATATGGAATTTAGCAAAGGATTTTCAACAGAAATAAATTTTTAAAATGAAAACTACCCGTAGACCCAAAAAATAGATTATGTACATGCTTCTTTTTGTTGTAGATCATGCTTTGAAATAGAGCACCAACAGAAAATTTCGCAAAAGGGCCAAGGACAACTAATAAGAAGCAACAAAAGCCAACATGATAGGTTGATTTTAAGGAAGAAGATCAATTGATTTTCAAGGAAGATCCACCTAAACTAGACCTTCCTATAGAATAAAAAAAACTAGATTTAGAAGAAATTATGGATATCTTGGTGGACTCATCTAGTCGTAAAGGGATATTGTCTCAAATGAAAACCCTTCATATCGACAAGAATCAACACAACAAGGTTAAATGGAATCTCATAATGTAGAACCTCTTAAGACAAGCTGGGTAGATTATGCTAGGGAAGATGAGATACAAGAGTGGTTAAAACCCCCAGAGAAATAGAGGAACAACAAAGACCTCATGAGAGACCAAGGAATTTTGGATAACAATGGTAAAAGAATAAAAAAACCCTTTAATGGCACAACCAATGGTGACAAGAAGTTGGGCTTGTAATATAGTTTAGTCAGACAATTGTTTTGTTTTTTATTGTGTCAACAATTTGTTAGAATTTAATCATGTTAGAAATATATGGATGAAGATTTTGTTGTCATAAGTATCTTATGTTTTTTGGAAATAAGGTACCAAAAATTCTGCTTGAAACTCAAGGTCAATACCAAAAATTCTGCTTGAAACTCAAGGTCAATGTTTTTATTTAATACAATTATTTAGCAGTTATCGTTAAAAAAATAAAATTATGAAATTTAAGAAACATAAAGAATAAAAAAATTAAAAACAAAGAGTGTATACCTTATTATATATAACAATTGAGAATTGAATCTAACTGGGAATGCCAACAACATTTCTCCCAACCATTTGAACTACCTCAAATAAAAATACATATTTTTCTACTTTTATAAATAAATTATTATGGGATGATATGATTTACAATTTGATTAATAAATTATACCTTTAATATAAAAATTGATTATATTAATTTAATGTAATAATACTATATTTATTTAATTTATTTTGTATATATTCTTAATATTATATTTTTTTGTATTTACGTACATTAAAAAAATAATAAAATATAAATTAAAGATTTGTGAATATATTTAATAATATAATTTTTTTAAATGAATTGTATATATATAACCGGGGTGGGTGCAGTGGACGAGGGGTGGCAAACTTACCTCACTGATGTGATGGGAAATAAAGGTCAGGGGCGCGACTAACCCCTGATATACAAAGGCATTTAAGAGAACAATTGGCTATTAATTTGTTGCAGAGGGTGGGGGGAGAGTTATGAGCTTGGTGGTGAGTGAGGGAGGTTTTTGCATGGGTAGGGTTGTGAAGTCGACCTCCCTTCTACTGCCATCTATGTTCAACTCTTGTCTTGATTGTGAAGAGTTTGGTTCGGGACGAGGGGTGGCAAACTTGCCTTGCTGATGTGATGGGCAATAAAGGTCAGGGGCACAACTAACCCCTGATATACAAAGGCATGCAAGAGAACAATTGGCTATTAATTTGTTGCAAAGGGTTGTGGGGAGAGTTATGAGCTTGGTGGTGAGTGAGGGAGGCTTTTGCATGGGTAGGGTTGTGAAGTCGACCTCCCTGCTACTGCCATCTATGTTCAACTCTTGTCTTGAGTGTAAAGAGTTTGGTTCGGGGTTCTAAAAGCAGCTGAGAGTGGTGAAGGTCCATTGAGGTAAGGGGAATTTATAGGGGGCATTGGTTATCAACAAAGGCATGTAATCGTCATCTCACACAATTAATTCTAGTTTAATAATTCAGGCCTGGTTTTCTTTGGCATTTCTCCTTTTACCTGTCATTCTTCTTGGCTACATGAATCCTATTTTGGTCAGTTTGTCAATCACTATTGGTGTGTTGGGCTCTAGGGTTACTACAACTGATTCCAATTTCAACTTTGGTATTCCTGATTAGGGATCCAAATTTTATTGTCTAGTAGGTGGGTTTTGAAAGTAATGTTTTATTTTCCCTCACTGGTTCATGTAACCCTGTTTTCTTATTTAAAAAAAGAGGGTTATCATTGGGGCATGTCTCTTCTATAGTTCTATATGTGGCTTTATCTTAACGCTAAAAGAATTAAAATATTTAAGGGTGGAGGAGAATATTACCTCGGTGACCCTGGCAGGGGTGGTTGCTCCTTGGTTGAAGCTAGTGCCAATTGTCTGGTGTCAGTAATTTCCTTATTGTTCATCAATTTTATGTTATTGTTTATGCTTCTTGCTTGAGCACACCACATAGCCTTGGTTGTAGGTGTATGTGTGTACATTTGAAGAAAATACCTCTCCTACGTGCCATGCCTCCCAGGAAATGTATGTGCAGTAGGAAGGGGGTGATAATAGCAGCTCTCAAGGTCAATGCATGACTTGTATATTTGATTGAGAATATCGTGAGGCATATTTCAACATTGTTCTTCCAGAAACTAGGAGAGAAATTTGAAATATTGAAACTATGGTGGGTGTTGAGAGGCAATCTTATTATGACTCCAAGATTTTGGAGAGGCCTCTGCTAGACTCCTGACCCTGGTCATACTAGTGGACAGAGCAAACAATACCTCAATACCATTTGTCATAAACGTGCAGGAAAAATACGAACCAAACCACAATAACAAGAACTATTATGGCCATTCCCATGATTTCGTTGCTTATCACATATCTGGGCTCGTCACAAGGTTCCTCACCTAGAGCATCAAAAGTAACTTCTGAGCTCATGATTGAATCCTCAAATTCTCCAACGTGAAATTGAACCCACGGGAATTTTATTTCAAATGGTGTTGGTCTTGGCGAAAGCACAAACCTCTGGCTATAGCCTACAGAACTACTAAAAATAATGGTAGATTGACATATTAGATGGTGTTCGAGCCTACAATTTCTCCAAACATCTAGCGCCTATGAGATTGTGAAATTTCATTCACCTCTGAGATACCATCCCGCCGATATTACGATACGTCGTCGTGTTACTTCGTCGATTGCCAATTTGATCCAGACCTGATATGGTATTAATTTTCATCTAATCATAATTTCGCATCCACCCATATTACAACTTCTGTGATGTGCAGCCATTTGAAAGCGTCGATAAAATGGATAAGATCCAGTTATTAAAAAGAGTTAAATGCAATATCATGTCCGCTCCATATGACATATCGACATTTTTCATTTGCGACAACTCCGAAGCTGAAGCAATAGCTAAAATTGAGGGAAAATGTTCTTTGGATCAGATGGATGAGTCAATAGTTACCTTCAACCGTCAGATCACCATCTCATCCTCAATATCTGACACGTCTGAAAAGGTGATCTGATAAGCCACACTGCAAAGCATCACCAATAAAGGCTGAGTCAAGGGTCAATAAATGATATATTCTTGATAGGCCGATGAATCTACTACAGTGTCGTGAAGAAGAACCTCACCATAAAAAGCCTATCAGCTTAATTAAGGCTTCTTTAGAGATAAATAGATGATATCTAGATTGATAAATTATTAAGTTTTATATGAATCAAAGTAGTTATAGGGTGCAATAGAGTTTACATTTTGTGTAAGATAACTAGAAATATTCATACAATTTTGGTACCCAAATCATGGACTTTGTCAACTTTAATAGATTTGGTCCCCTTCACTAGTATTAGTCACTTTATTATCTTTACTCATAATCATCTCTTTCTTGCTCACATAATTTTTTCAACCAATGTTGTTGTACTACTTACTCAAATAGTCTTCAAATGTTGATTCCTTCTCTTATATGTAAATTTGATCCCTCTTTGATTTGTGACTATGCTACATGATATAGGGGAAAGTGTTGCTCAATTTCTCTCTCCCCATTTCCAAATACTCGACATGACCCTTCAACCCACAACTATGTAGTTTGTTCCTATCTTCCTGTTTCACTTCTAAACATGTGTGAGTTCCTTCTAATTTCTATTAGTATTTGTTTCTAGTGTCATGGGATGTTAAGTTCCAAATAGGTATGCACTTTAATGTCCTTTGTTTTGTTGAAGTTGTCTTTTTTTATACAATGGGAAAACATTATAACTTAGTTGTCAAACTAGTAATGAGGACAACCATTATTGGCTGCTATCTGCAAATGCAGGCTAACTCGTCATTGTTATTCAAGGAAAAACACACCACCTAGAACTACGTGTCGATGGTCCATAAGGGGACATGCTTTCACTCCTATTAGATGCCTCTAGATCTTGGGTCGTTAACATGTTTCCTTACGTCCAAAGAAAATGAGCTCTTAGCCAAACATAAGTAGTTTTAGGGCATACTTCATGCCTATTTTTTGTTAAATTAGATGCCTCTCGATCTTAGGTCGTTAACATGTTTCCTTGTGTCCAAAGAAAACAAGCTCTTAGCCAAACATAAGCAGTTTTAGAGCATACTTTATACCCATATTTTGTTGAATATCTATATATTATTGTTGTTTTTTTAGTATGTTTTCTCTATTTTCCCTTTTTTTATAATTTTCAAATACATTAATTTTTAAAATATTTTCACCTATTAATTTTTTTTAAAAACTATTTATATCATTAAAATTTTAATATTATTTATATCACTATTCTCTTTCTCTTTGTCTGTAAAATGATTTTATAACCATCTATAATCTATTAAATATAGACATATTTCATTTCATGTATCACAATCTATAATTTATTAAATACAGTTATATTTCATTTCATTATCTTACCGTACAAAAAAAGATTTTGTGACTCTCCAATCTACAAGATATAATCATATTTCATTCTAAGAGTGAAAAACGGAAAATATGACATTGACTTGAGAAAATAGTATCCCTCCACCATTAAAGTCAGAATGATATGAATATATATTACTCTAAAGAAGAAATAAATATTATTTTTAAATTTAGATGTGACATTAAAACTAGAGAAGGGCTAACAAGCTTGTTATCCGGCATTAAATGCCTGGCTACATGCGTCCTGTATAGTGCGATAACAGATACATGCGCACGATAACACAGATGCGCGTTTAGATGGCTGAGTGTTATCACCCTATACAAAATGCATGTAGCCGAGCAAGATGCATAGCCGGGCATTTAATGCCGGATAACAGACTCTTTAGCCCTTGCCATTAAAACTCCAAATAGCCAAAAACGTGTTGATGAAGAAATAAAAGGCGGCCAATAATTCAGATGAAACACAGACGGAAAGCGATGTTTCAAAATTTGAGCATCAATTTGTGTCGTGTTATATCGTAGACGTGTTATGGACTCGATACTTGCACTTCCTTTCTCAACTATATTTCAATATTTCGTAAAGCATATTTCATATTCAAAAACTTTTGGATGAAGGATATTTCATATTTAAAAACTTTGGATGAAGGATGGTAGGGATGTAATACATTTTTGAAGATCAAATATATATATTTTAATATTTTTTAGTATTTTATAGGACCATTTTCAATGAAAAAATTAAAGATTATTATTTATATATTTTAATTTTAAAGTAATTTTTATTTTTTTATTGATTATATTAAAAAGTTATATTTTACTTATGAGGTTTTGAATAGATGATGATTAGATGTGTTGTTAAGGCATTTTTCGATGTTAAGTCACTGGTCCATTTCCCTATCTTATTTGGATGTTATTTTTGGACATGTCTATAATGTAGCATCACCATTACCGAACTTACAAAAAAAAGATAACATTTTAAATTATAATATAATTCTTTATATCTATACCAATTTAGCAACTTAGATCCATCATACTAAAATAGAAAATATAATCAATATGTAGCTAAAAACATAGCATGACTAATAAATGGCAATATCAAGGTGGAGTGGGTTTACAAGGGCTTGGATAACAAGATGTCTCTAGCCCTTTGTCTTTGCTTAACAACTTTTATTGTGCTTTATCCTATATGATTATTGGGTTGGAGTTGGTTCCATGTGAATTAAGAGTTCCCATGGCTCTTCTTCTTTACCTTGCACACAGTGATAGATCTTGAAACTAAGCCCAAATATAACTTTGGACATTACTGTAAGCTTGACTTCTAATCTTCCTAATCTATCTAGTGTTTTTGGCTCAGAATGCCCCTGGTTTTCCAATGCAATAGCTACCAAAGTCTTGGCTAACTAGTAAAATTCCATAACATGAAATACTTTCGTGTCTCAAGACTTGAGAAACTAGACCTTGGGATCTAATTATGAAATTCAACGATGATTTGTTGTTTAGATGTCCGAAGGCACCTTGACTAAAACCATCAAACCATCAAACCTTCAACTTTCTACTAGATATGTTGTGGTATGTTTTGGTTAAAACACTATCGGGTTTACAATGTAGTCCTCTTCACACCTTTACATTGAGAGTGAGGAATGGTGTAGTGGCAAAGTCTTAGCTTTCCCTCTTTGTATTGTGTCCCAATGACTAGAATCTGGGATCTTGGATGTCATACCTTAAGGATGATGTTCAGTACATAGGAATAGAAATTTGACCCAGTTGAAGCCATAAGCAGCGCACCATTTGCAAACTTGGGACACCTAAGCAAAGCACAACCAACCACAATAAGTGATGAAAACTAGCTAGCCAACACTTGTTCATGGAGAAATAGAAACATAGGAAAATGTCAAATACCCCTTATACATCAAAAATCCTAAATGCTTGGGAGGAGCCAATAGCCTACACACATGACAACTTACAAATTTCAACCTCCTTTACAACATACAATGGAGAGCGCAATAAAGACACAAATACAATAAAGATCTTTGGACAGGTCAAGCTAGAATGTATCAAAATAAAAAACAAATATTTATTTGTTAAAACTAAGAAGCAATGAAAAAAAAACCATTATGGCTAACCACAAGAAGTTATTAGAGAATCCAGTCTTAGAAATCAGCATGCATAATCAACCAACTAAAACAGCTTTGGTTAAGAATACCCATACCACCCACATTCATCAACAAATCGAAATCATTCTCACCTCTTGGAGTATTGATGCCAAAGTCATCGTAAAGGAAAACCAATGAACCTTCGGTATTCATTTTGTCATTGTTCATAGTCATTTGGCACCCAATAGTGATCACCATCTTATGAATGGCCAAAATTGTAGATATATGCGCCTAGAAACCACCAAGGAGAATTGCAAGGACTAGAGGTAGATGTCAAACTTCCACCCTGGCATTAACATGATTATCATCGTTAAAAATATCAATATAATTAAATTTGTATTAACACTTCGGTACTTTGTAATCATTGATATTATATTTATGAATGTGAAATATTTCCTGTCATATAACAAATGTTGCATATCTAGTGCTTAAATTGGTTGGTTTACTTAAATATTCGAGAAAGCAAGCGGAGGGAAAATGTAGCAAAGGTTTCCTTTACGTGATGTTTTGGATTGGGTATACTCACTATTTAAAAGGTGGGTACATGCATTAGAATATTCATAAGGGTGGGTGAGATGGTAAGTCCTTAGTGGCTTGTTGGTGAATTAGTTTAATAAATGCAATAGTTGTACAGTGATGTGTGGTTTGACGGTAAGTCACATGGGCGAAGCCTGGGCAGACCGAAGTTCAAATCTCATTGAGTACAATGACCTGTGGTGGCGGCGGCTAGAGGGGCGGATTCCCCTTTCCCGTTGAGTTTGCTCTTGCTAAAACCATAGGAACTTGGTATACCCGACTTGCAGGTGGTTGGTTATGCCCTTGGTGTTATAGTGGCAGCTATGAGGTTTGATCCTGGGTCTCCTCTAGATTAGGCCTGGCAGTTACCGATTCACCATGTGCCTA
>APFE030366614.1:44048-57916 GCA_000404065.3 Pinus taeda
ATTAAATTCTATAATATGAAATTTAGGTTTTATTATAAAAATAATATGAAATTTAGGTTTTATTATAAAAATAATATGAAATTTAGGTTTTATTAATGAATTTTTACAAGGTTTTATAGTTCGCGATAATATTAATCTATATTGCAATAAAAATGAGTTGAAGAATTTCGGTGCAGGATTTTATCCGTTGTGGTTAGAGTTTTCCCTAGCCACCATGTAGTCCCTCTCATGTTTTGATATAGCCTCATATGTCCTCTCTCTCTTCTTTGAGGTCATTTTTCCTATTTTCTTCGTTTGGGGCTTCAGTTCAGTGCGACTCTTTCCTTCCTGGTAGTTCTATTCCAAACATGGAAATGAATCTCTCCATTTTCTCAGCACCTCCTTCCTCTTGTTTACCGAATTCTTACTTGGAAGCCCGTCATCTTGACTTTGGGAAGTTTAGGAGAGAAAATTTACATAGATCTTGTTTTCTATTTGCCAATATGGCTAGCAATTGCAGATTTGGTTCTCTTCTTCCTAATGGTAATATAAGTAAAGCTTCTTTTAGCGATATCGTGAAGAATGTTCCTCATTCTCCTTATCTCCCTGTTCATGAAGCTCCCACAATCACTATTTCCATTTTGGAATATGTTGCTTTCCAAGAGGCCTTCTATTCAAATGAGAGACTTATCATTCAAAGGGCGCTTAGCATCATTTAGTTGATTTGTATAAATAGATTTCAATCTCTTGGAAACCTTAGTTAAAAGAAAAGACCTTTATTTAAAAGGGTTACTTCATTATTGAGTTTGATCTTACTGAAGACAAAGATTTTATTTTAAACTATGGTTCTTGGTTCTGGGGAAACTCTAGTTAAATTTGGACTCCTTCCTTAATCGTCTAATTGATTCTATTTCATGAAATCTTGTGTGGGTTAGAATTCCAAATCTACCACTATATTTTTGGGATTCTACCTCTCTTTGAGCCATTGGCAAAGCTCTTGGAAGATATTACCATGGAATTACCGAAACAAAGAGACAAAGCACCACTACATATGCTTGCATATGTGTTGATATGGACTTCGGCAAAGGATTTTCAGCGGAAATAAGTTTGTAAAATGAAAACTACCCTTGGACCCAAAAACTAGATCATGTACATGTTTCTTTTTGTTTTAGATCATGCTTTGAAATAGAGCACCAACAAAAAATTTCCCAAAAAGGCCAAGGACAATTAAAAATCACAACAAAAGCCAACATGACGGTTGATTGTAAGGAAGAACATCAATTGATTTTCAAGGAAGATTCACCTAAATTACACCTTCCTATAGAATAAAAAAAACTAGATTTAGAAGAAATCAGGGATATCGCAGTGGACTCAACTAGTAGTCAAGGGATATTCTCTCAAATGAAAACCCTTCATCTCAACAAGATCCAACACAACAAGGTTCAGTGAAATCCCATAATGTAGAACCTCTTAAGACAAGCTAAGTAGATTAGGCTAGAGAAGATGAGATACAAGAGTGCTTAAAACCCCCAAAGAAACACAGGAATAACAAGGACCTCATTAGAGACAAAGGAATTTTGGATAACAATGGTAAAAGAAGAAAAAACCCCTTCAATGGTACAATCAATGGTGACAAAAAGGTGGGCACGTAATCCAGTTTAGTCATGCAATTGTTTTGTTTTTTATTGTGTCAACAATTTGTTAGAATTTAATCATGTTAGAAATATATGGATACAGATTTTGTTGTCATAAGTATCTTAAGTTTTTGGAAATAAGGTACTCACAATTTTGTTTGAAACTCAAGGCCAATGATTTATTTTTTTTAAACAGTTATTTAGTAGTTACCGTTAAAAAAAAATTATGAAATTTAGGAAACATAAAGAATAAAAAAATTAAAAGAGAATAATTTATAACTTATTGTATATAACAATAGAGAATTGAATCTAACTAGGAATGGCAACAACATTTCTCCCAACCATTTGAAATATCTCAAATAAACATATGTATTTTTCTCTTTTTATATAGTAATATTTGTGATATGATTTACCAATTTGATTATAAATTATATTTTTAATATAAAATTTGATTATATTAATTTAAGAGTAATAATTTATATTTATTTAATTTATTTTTATGTATATCTTAATATTATACTATTTTATACTTTTGTAGATTAAAAAATAATAAAATATGAATTAAAGAATTGTATATATATATAACATTGCTAGAGGTGGGTGCAGTGGACGAGGGGTGGCGGGCTTACCCTGTTGATGTGATGGGCATTAAAGGTCAAAGGGTGTGACTCACCCCCGAGATGCAAAGGAATGCAAGAGAACAAATGGTTGTTAATTTGTTGTGGAGGGTGGTGGGGAGAGTCGTGAGCTTGGAGATGAGTGAGGGAGGTTTTAGCATGGGCGGGGTTGGGAAGTTGACCTCCCCGCTACTTCCATCTACATTTATCTCCTATATTGAGTGTGAAGAGTTTAGTTCAGGGTTCGAAAAGCAGTTGAGAGTGGTGAAGGTCCGTCGGGGTAGGGGGAATTTGCAGGAGGTGCTAGTTATTGAAAAAGGCAGGTAATTGTCATCTCACATAGTTGATTCTAGTTTAGCGGTTCATGTCTTGTTTTCTTTGGCATTTCTCCTTTTACCTGTCATTATGCTTGGCTATGTGAATCCTTGTTTGGTTAGTCTGTCAATCACTATTGGTCTGTTGGGCTCTACGTTTGCTACAACGGATTCCGGTCTCAACTTTGGTTATTCTTGATTAGGGATTCAAATGTTATTGTCTAGTTGGTGGGTTTTGAATGTAATGTTTTGTTTTTCTGCACTGGTTCATGTAACCCTCGTTTCTTATTTTAAAAAAATGGTTATCATCGGGCATGTCTCTTCTCTAGTTCTGTATGTGGCTTTGTCTTAACACTCAAAGAATTAAAACATTTAAGGGTGAAGGAGATTATTACCTCGGAGAGCCTAGCAGGGGTGGTTTGCTCCTTGGTTCATAGTAATTGCCTTATTGCTAGTCAATGTTATGTTAATGTTTATGCTCTTGGATTGAGCACACCATAGAGCCTTGGTTGTAGGTGTACGCATGTTCATTTGAAGAAAACACCTCTCCTACGTGCCATGTCTCCCAGGCAATGCATGTGCAGTGCGAGGGGGGCGACAATAATAGCTCTCAAGGTCAATGCAATGCTTGTATATTTGATCGAGAATATGTTGAGGTATATTTCAACATTGTTCCTCGAGAAACTAGGAGAGAAATTTGAAATCTATAAACTATGGTGGGTGTTGAGAGGTAATCTTATTCTGACCCCAAGATTTTGGAAAAGTCTCCTATTAGACTTTTGAATGTGGTCATACCAATGGACAGAGGAAAGAATACCTCAATTCAATTGCATTGCACTGGCAAATGAAGACCTTGCTTAGTATGGTACTAAAGGACAAGCAAGTGGAAATATATAATGTGTTTGCTTCGCTAGAGGATGTCAAAAGAATGTTGAGAAATCAACGATTCTTGATGGATAAGACTGATGCAAGGCTAACCCATGTTGAAGGGCATCTTCAACGTGATTCTAATACTCTTGGTCCTCCCAAGTTGAGTGAAAAGGACCTAGCTCCTATTTCTTCCTTAGACTCTTAATAATTTATAAATCTACTGGCTTATATGGTCTTAATTTATGTTTTGTAATATCTAAATATAACTAGAATATCTATAATAACCAAAATACCTATATATATAATTTCGAACATAATTTTCATTTACATTACTTAATAAAACATATCAATTTATAATAAATTTGTATTTACATTTATAATATATTATCACTTTTAAAAATAAAATTAAAAAAATATTTATAATATTATTATATTCTATTAATAATAATATATTTCTATTAATAATATTATTATTTTCAACTAAAATATAGAATTCATAAAACTTTTAATACTTCAACACATCAATAAAATTCAAGAATATCTCCTTTTACGCAACTTAAATAAATTACAGTAAATATTTTACATGAAAGCTGTATTCGTTTAAATGAAAACTCTTGGGTTCAGTGAACCATTAATATTTCTTTATACATTTTGAATGAATATAATTTATTCATATGTCATTAAAATTTTCGAATATTTTTTATGTAGATTTATGAACAAGTTACTAAATTTTAATAATATTTTTTTGTGCAATTTAATAATTTTTAAATAAATAATATATAAAAAATAATAATGTATTTATAAATTTCATATTTTAAATATTTACAAATTTTTATTAATTATATTATATATATATTTATTTTTTTTTTTTTCTCTAAATATGTTTAAAATATATTACTGTAACAAAATGATACATGGAGGTATTGGCCTCTGCAGTTCATAGCCAAGTTTCATGGCATATTGCAACTAAAACAAAATGAAAATTGCCCAGAAGAGGGAAACCAGTCCAGTCCAAAATAGATTTGCTGCCCTCACAGGGGAAACCAACATGTGAACATAGGGTGATATTCTTTTGAAAATAGCTTCAAAACTAAATATTTTGCGCAAAAATGGAGAAATAAACCCATAGGACTAGGTGCCAGGAACCTGAAACCTAAAGACACGTGTTGGTTTAGTTGTCATTTGGTGTTGACGGGTGTTCTTCAAGAATTAGACACCTGTAGGCATCAAGGTCATCCTCGTCTTTTGGCAGTTCACCGTGTCTTCCTTCTCCAGATTTTCTCGATTCTGCTCTGCTGCAGAAGGCTCACCCTGAGAAATATCATTCTTCTCTGTTACGCGAGTGGGACGTCCTTCAGCGATGGAAGGCTCCTCCTGAAACGTGATTGTTATGGTGGCCTTGATAAGAGCTCGATCCAGAGAGCATTGGTATGTGAATTGAGTTGTATAATTGGAGTGCTGAGAGCTGGAAGGGAGAGCAGTAGCTGATGGACAAGTTTGCGAAGGCTAGGAGCAAACAACGCAAGTGCTACCTCTACCACTGCGTGTATCATGATAACGAGCCGAGAATCGATTTGACGAGGGGGAGGAGGAGTCAGAGATTTTTGAGGGCGAAGAATGGAGCATTCTGCCTCTGTTGCTGCCCCTCTTGCAATGCATTCATTGGCGTAGCCGAGGCATAATTTCATAGGGAGAAAGGGACTGACTGTGAGGAGTAGGCATGGAGTAGAAATGGTCACTTTGGGTGGCGTTATCAAAGGGAAGGCTCAGAAGCGAGGGTTAGGTTACATAACAGGCTCTGCGAATAGTGGTTGCCCTTCCCGAACTCTATACAATAGAGAATATGGCATCTCCTGCCTATTGTCGTGCGAGTGCTTGGCTCCATGATAGCCAGGGGGCATTTACATTTCAGAGGCATAGGATCATAAACAAACGAGGATGCAGGCTAAAGAGCGCCTGAGGTTTCCATAATGAAGAGCCGAGGCAGGATGGTGTTGGTAAGTTGGTGTGAGTGCCACATTGAATTGCATTTATGAAGGCTGTAAAACACTTTTATTGCGCTGTGTGTGAGCTTACAAGTGGCCATGTAGCTATGCCACTTGCTGGCCCTTATCTCTACCATCACATCAGCCTTTGTAAACACCCACATCTGGGAGTTTTGCTTCTTTGTGCACCAGGGCAGAGCATTCCTGTAATTGAGTGCTATCATTAAGGATGGTGAGGGATCCTGATCTAAGTACTTGATTGTTGTCTACCCATGTATTTGCCAAAAGATCAGCAACCTTGTTGCCTTCCCTCTTGACATGATTGAAGGTGATAGCTCTTTTGTTTTTTAACCATTGCTTAATGAGTTCTAAATGAGCCGCCAGTCTCCAGCTAGTAGCCACTTTAGAAGCCGGGGTCCCCAGTTGAATTTGATTAGCCATGTTGATGAGGATTTGGGAATCTCCTTCGATTACAAAAGGGTGAAAATTGTGTTGATGAGCCAAACAAAGTCCCTGCCATAGACCTTCCACTTTTGCTGAGTTATTCATATCCCAGCCAATTGGTCCAAAATAAATTAAAAGAGGGGTGCCTTCATGATTCATGAATATACCTCCAAATCTTGCCTTGCCCGGGTTGCCTTTTGAGACACCATCAAAGTTTAACTTGATCATACCCATTGGAGGGGGACTCCATTGAGTGGAAGGGCTAGAAGTGGTCAGAGAGATGTTGAGATCATCCTGAACAGCCGGAAGCAGGATATTCCAATTCTCCCAAATATTCTGTTCATGTGCTTGAGTGGGAAGATCATCTTCCTGCCATTTCTAGAGAGCCAAGGTTTCTTGAATATTCTGGCATAAATTGCTCCAAATGATGTCCAGGGGGGTGCATTGATTCTTAAAGATTCGCTTATTTCTTTCCTTCCAAATTGTCCAAAGAAGTAGACCCGGAAGGATTTGCCATAGAGAATTTAGTAGGTTGCTGTTGTAGGGAGCAGAGACCAAGTTATGGATGGTGCTGATAATGTCCTCTGAAATTCTGCAGGTTCTTTGACACCTGAAGCTGAGTTTTTCCCCTAATTTGTTGGCCAAGTCGCATGAATCCATGAGGTGCTGAATGGTTTCAATTTTCTTATTGCAATTGGGGTAGTATGAGGGTCCGTGGAAACTTCTTTTATTGAGATTATCCCATGTGAGAATTCTTCTATGACAAAGAAACCATATGAAAGTAGATACTTTGGGCCATATTCCAAGGGTCGATGTACATTCCCAGACTGGGTCCACGGGTTCCTGAGTTTGAATCATCAAACCATATGCCTCCTTAGTTGAAAAAATTCCTCGTGGGGTGTATCCCCATCTTAAAATGTCCTTTTTATCTGAATATATGATTTTCCTATTATTGAGCTCTGTGTCCATTGCTTTGTAGAAGTCCATTTCTTGATGAATGATTTGTTTTGCCTTTTTCCATTGCCTGTATCCCGGGTTGACATGTTGAGTCCAGTGATGAGAGACTTTGTCATTATGATGAATAGCATGTTCCTCAAGATTTTGGGGATGGATGGCTTCTAATAATTTGGGTCGTTGTTGCCACGAGTCAACCCAAAATCTAGCAGTGTCATCGTCTCTAATCTCCCAAAAACTATGTTGTTGTATCATTGCCCTATGCTGTTTTGCTGCATTCCAAATTAGAGAGCCTACATCATTATTTGTGAGTATGATAAATCTCTTCTGGCGGTCGATTATTTGCATATTTTGCAGCCCATAATTTGGCCCATGGTGTGTGTGGGGCTGATAACCATTGCCACCATAGTCTCACCCCCATCATTGCATTACTATGCTGAGGATCTCACAATCCAAGGCCTCCCTGCTTTTTTGGTATGCAAATTGTTGACCATTTCACTAGGACCCATTTGCGATTTTTCCCTGAGGATCCCCAAAGAAAGTTGCGTTGTATGTCCTTGTTCTTTTTGAGCACCCACTTCAACGTTGCGAGAACAGAGAAAAGGTATAGATGCATAGTTTGTAGTACCGCTTTGACAAGAATGAGCCAACTTGCCATGTTGAGGGCTCTATAAGTCCATAAAGAGACGTAGCCTTCAAGTTTTTCTAGGAGTAGATGCCAGGATGCGTGCTTTATAGTAGAGTCGATCAATGGTGTGCCCAAGTATTTGGAGTGAAGATTGGTGACAGGAAAACCTAGGATTCTAGCTATATTTCTTTGTGTTATTGAGGGAGTATGAAAGAAGAAGATGTGAGACTTAACGGTGTTAATGGTAGTTCCTGAAGCCTCAGAGAAAGTATCTAACAAGGATTTGAGTGTATAAGCTTCTTGGACTGAAGGGTCCCCAAACAACACATTATCATCCACGAATTGTTGATGAGTGATGGCAGAGGATCCGTGGACAAAAATGCCTCTAAGGTTTTGAGAATGAAGAGCATGCTTTATAAGACGACCTAAGCCAGCCTTCTTCCATGAGGACAAAAAGAAAGGGGGAGAGGGGATCGCCTTGGCGAATGCCTCTAGAGGGGGAGAAGGGGCAAGAGGGGATGCCATTTACTAAGATGGAGAAAAAGGTGGATGAAATGAGATTCATAACCCATTTGCCCCAGGTTGGGTTGAAGCCAAAGGTTGTAAGCATTTGTTTTATATATGTCCAACTTAATTTGTCAAAAGCTTTAGACAAGTCAATTTTGAAAAGCATACCTGCCTGTTTGTTGTGCTTTAGGGAGTGAATGATCTCATGCGTCAGAATTATGCCATCTAGGATTTGACATCCCTCCACATATCCTGATTGTTCCTGCGAGATGAGCATAGGGAGCAGCGACTTAAGTCTGTTGGTGATGACTTTTGAGATGATTTTGTATATAACATTGCAGAGTGCTATGGGCTTGAACTTATCTGAAGTATTTGGTTGATCTTCTTTGGGAATGAGAGCTATGAAGGTTGCATTTAGAGATGGAAGAAGCTAGTGCATAGTCCAAGATTCTTCCACAACTTTCCAAATCTCCAGGTTGATGAGATCCCAGAAGCAATGGAAAAAGTTGGAGGTAAATCCGTCAGGTCTAGGGGCTTTCCCATCTTTCAATTGAGTTGTTGCTGATTCAACTTCCAGAAGAGTGACCGATCGAAGTAGTAGCTGATTGTGCTCTTCTGTTATAATTTTTTGCACATGCTGAATAATTTTGTTTATGGTCGGTTGCCTGTTTACTTGAGGCTCTTGATGTACAGATTTAAAATGGGTGAGGAGTTCTCTCTCAATGTCATCATCTTCCTCCATTCTTTCTCCCTGCTGATTCTGAAGTTGTGCAATGTTATTATGCATTCGTCTCTATATGGTGGTGCAATGAAAGAATTTGGTATTCCTTTCCCCTTCTTTTAACCATCTGATTCTTGATTTTTGCTTCCAAAGTACCTCCTCTTGCTTCCTTCTATCTTCTCGCTGAGTAAGAAGATCTTGTTCTTGATTTGCTAGTGTTTCATTTCTCCCTTCCTCGATAATTCTCTGTTGGAGCTAAATCATGCTTTGCTCAAGTGTTTTTTGAGCTTGAAAAATATTTCAAAAGGTGGAATGATTCCATTGCTTGATTTAATGTTTGAGATTCTTTAGTCCTTGTTGGAATTGATACATGGTTGATCCTTTAGGAGGAGTGAGGTTTTATCAAGTTATTTTGACTATATTTTTGAAGTTTGGATGAGAGAGCTAGAAAGCTTCAAATCGGAAAGGCCTTCTGGTAGATTCTCTCGATCTTTGCCACTGAAGTGAAATAGGCCAATGGTCCGAGCTTGACAGAGGTAAGATTGAGGCTATGATGTCTCCACCCAGGTGAATGGCATTGTCTGAAATAGAAATCAATCCAGCTGAGATGCAATTTGTTGGGATCCTGATCTTTTGTTATTCCAAGTATAGATTCCATTATTGAATGTTAAATATATCAGCCAATTGTTTTGTATATAGTCTCTGAAGCGGCTGCTTTCATTGTCTAGTTTGACTCTGCCTCCTTCTCTCTCTTCCATTTTAGTAATCATGTTGAAATCCCCACGTGTGATCCATAGTGGGTGTGTTTTGGTGGAATTGAGAGCTTCCAATGTGTTTAGCAGCGCAATCTTTTGCAATGAGTCTTGAGGAAAATATACATTTGACAGATGACCATGTATATTAGTTCCAATGATGTGGAAAGTGGATTGTACGAGGTGATATGAGGCATGAAAGTCTATGAATAAGATAGCCTGCATATTCCATGTGATGGCTAGTCCTCCTGAGGTGCCAGAAGCATCCACCGCAACTGAGTTACATCCTAGCCAAGCTCTAGATAGAATGGAACCCAGTGTATTACTGTTGCATTTTGTTTCTTGCATAAAGAAAATTTGTGGTATTTCATGCTGTGTCATGTTTTTTATCATTCTGTATTTCCCAGGGCTATTGAGCCCTCTTAAATTCCATGAGATGAGCTTCATGGTTGACCAGTGGGTAACGGCCTATAGTACTTAGTTAACTTGGAATATCTTCCTGACTCCACCAACATTTCCCTAATGATGATGGTTCTTTGTAGATATGTCTTTCTTCCCCTTTTCTTGCTATCTTTGTGGAGATTTTTCCCATCCCAACTGTTGCCTGGTTGTACACCTAAGGTTCTTTGTTGATGCACTCTTGAAAGGACTACTTCCAAATTTTCGAGCTGCCTATTCGGAATTTTGTCAAACTCTTTCTTTTAGCAAGCTTGTTCAAGATTGAAGATGTCTAGGTCTTCGAGGTCAAAGCTCTCTGGTTCCTCGTCCATGTGGCTAGGTTGGTTGCTCTCAGGCATTCAGTCAGTTGTCTTGGCAGGATCTAATAAAAAGCTGTCGATGTCCATTCCTTTTGCCTACCATATGACTATATTTGTCTCCTGGTTGGGGATGGATGGAGAGGTTGCTATCTTTTGATCAATATTCAGATCATGCAAAGGTATACTAGAATCATTAATTTTTGAGTTGAGATAGATGGCGCGGTGGATGGTTTAATAGGTTTGGACGGATCTGCTTCAGGCATGGAATGTTGTGACAAAATATCAAAGCTATTACTAGTGCAGGGTGCAAAGGAAGTGGGCAAGGGGATTTTCGGGGGCAGGTGGGGGCTTTTTGGCATGCTTCTTTCGATTGGTAACCTTGGTGAATCCTTCAGAATCAGACTTCTCAGAGTTATCATTAGTTTTGGGGGAAGTGTTTAATGGAAAGTCTCGGAATAGATGGCCATGAACATGACATTTTCTACATCTGAAGGGCACATGTTCATAATCTATGGGCTGAATCCATTCAAAACCATCATGAAGTAGGCTTACTGAATCCCTGAGGGCTTTGCCTAGCCGCATGTAAACGCAGATGCGAGCACATGAGGTATACCTTCAGAGCTTTGTTTCCTCTGCAATCTTTATGAATTCTCCTAGTCCATTGCCAATGGCTTTTAGCGATTTTTCATCCCAATATTCTAGAGGCAGAGAGTACATTCGAATCCAAACTGGCGCCTAGCTGAAGTCCTCTTTATCTAGATTAAATATTTCAATCCAATCCCTTAAATACAGACCCGCTGCATTGAAGAAATAAGGGCCGCCATCTAATATTTTATTCCTGTCTTCGATGCAGTTGAATATAGCATTGAAGAAACCTTTTGGCCCTAGCTGTAGGGTAACATGTCCTTTTGGTTTCCATTTCGAAGCAATCCATCCTTGCAAGCCTTTCTCTGTTGGCCAGAAACCAACGAATTTACCTATAAGTGCATGATTCTTCATAAACTGTATTTGGGCGTTGATTCGATGGCTTGGTAAGTCAATCTTGGGGTGCTCTGCTGCTATGGGCTTGCATATGGATGATGTTGCCTTCATGGGTTCTACATTTTCTGTGGAGGCCTTCTCCTGCCCTTTGTTCGAAGCTTCCACCTCCTGCTGTTGAGCGGATTGATTCTGCGACTGTACCGTTGTTCTGGATGATGGTTTTTCATTTTCATTGGTATTCAAGTTGGGATTTCGGCTGTCGTTGTTACCTATGGGGGGAGGCCCCGTGGCCTCCCCCATCTGAATATTCATTACGTAGACTCCGTCAGTGCGTCTGAATTAGCGCTCGAAAGACTACGTCTCTACAATGGAGGCTCGCCGCACTTGTACTCCTGCCGTGGTAGGGTTTGTCAGAAATCCTAGAGTGCCATGGTTCATGAGCTCAAGTCTTCCCCTGGTGCTTTTTCTCCTTGACTTTATTTTTCATAATTTGAAAAAATATTAATAACTATATCTCAAATTATTATTTTATATTATATTTATTAAATTTAAAAATATAATAAATTTGCTTAATTTGAAATATTTATAATATACTTATCCTATTTACTCAAGTACTCAATTGAAAGATATTATTGGTATACCGGCTTTTAAAGGCATAATGTTAAGGATATCAAAACTATTCAATTAAAGAATATTTATGATATACGTTTTTAAATGTGAAAGAAATTTACTTAATTTGAAATATTTATGATATACCTACCTTAAATGTGAAGAATGTCGCATCTACTTAATTTAAAGTTATTATTGATATACCTGCCTTTAAAAGCATAATGTTAAGGATATCAAAACTACACTTCAAGAAATATTTATGGCATACCTTCCTCATGTTAAAGATTAAAGAAATATTTATGACATACCTTCCTCATGTTAAAGATAGGAAAGAAACATTTATAACATACCTTCCTCATGTTAAAGCTATTAAAGCTACACTCCATTGAGGAATATTTATGACATACCTTCCTCACCTATGAAAGAGCCACATTTCTAAGAGTCTCATGAAACTCAACAACTTCTTAATGATATGTGGGGTTTACACCGTAAAGTTTGAAGATTCCCTGAGATTGCTTACATTCTAGGGGTCTCATGAAACTCAACAACTTCTTAATGATATGTGGGGTTTACACTCTCAAGTTTGAAGATTTCCTGAGATTGCTTGCATTGTGTTTATTAGTAAGATGTCATGTTTCATTCCGTTAGAACTTTGGGAAAAAAATGTAAAATAAACCTCCCCTTGACTATCCCAACCATTTACATCGGATGCTTAATGTCCCTTTTACGATGAAATGCACATCAATGGTTGGACTCTGCTACATTTTCATATAAACTATATTAAGGTATTATTGTGAAGCACCTTAGGTTTATGAAACAATACACATGAGGGAGGCTAGAGTGGTGTTCTTAATAATGGTCAAAATCCCATTATTGGAATTTCGCTTTACATTGCTATTCTTATTCCAAGGAACAGTTTTAATGATCATGCCAAATCCAGAGTATAAACAACGCTTCATTCAAAGGTCCCACAATATGAGTATGTGGGAAGATGGTATTATTGAGTTATCACTTTTGAAAAGATACTCATCGGAAAGGGTTTTAAGTACACAGGGGAAAGTTTGATGTGGGAGATCCAAATGTTGAGAAGGGCATCTAATTCTCTCTCCAAAATGCATTTTATATAAAATCCTAATTTTATAGGGAAGCAATTTGTATAAGAATGGTCATGAGAATGTTAAAATTTTGGATTAGAGGGCATTTATATTAATGGTTTGAAATTGAATTCACTTTTTTTTATTAAAATAATATTTATTTTTGTTGTTGTTGTGTGGGTGTTAGCTTTATAAAGGTGTTAATTAATGCAATTTGGGTTATTGAGAAGAATGTTATTATTATTATGTTTTTAATGTTGATTTAAATATTACTTTGTAGCATTTTTTTTAGTGAGTTAATTGATGATTGTTGATATGGTATTGAGCATTAAAGAATCCAATTTACTTTAGGTATTATATTAAAAAAAAATATTACTTAGTTTTTTTTGGAATGGAAAATGCATTGCACAGTTAAAAATATTTATGAAAAATGAAAAAGAGAAGAGAATTAACTCTATGGAAAAGGAAATGAAGAAGATACTTTCATATAATTGTAAAATAGATAATCTATCTTTTTGAGGATGCTTCTAGTGGGATGGAGGATGAATAATGTTTATTGTTATTGAGAAATGAATATGTTATGATATTATGAAATAATGGTAGATCAAAAAGATTTTTCAACATTTAAATTTTGTATGCTTTGTTTTGAATTTTTTTTTAGTTTATATTATAGGGAAATTAGTCCTTTTTTTAAAAGCTCGGTAAATCATTTTTTTCATTATAAAACAAGCAAGTTACAACCACATAGAACCAGGTTAGGTGGTATCAACTTGCCCGACGGGAAACCAAGTCTATTGACCACCTAACCACAAGATAAGCCATCCAATAACAAAAAATATTAAGTCTATCTATCTGTTGTAGCTCTGATACCACTTGTTGTAGATCTAATCCAAGAATATTATAGATCTGATAAGAACATATAAGATAATGCAAATAAACCCAGAAATAGATAGAATTGATGCTTTATTGATCAAACCCTTAAGGTAGGGCAACACCATACATTCACTCCTTAAGGAAGGAG
>APFE030366614.1:60704-83867 GCA_000404065.3 Pinus taeda
TTTATTATTTATTATTTTATTTACTTCATGTTGCCAACACCCTCTGCTGAACTAGTATAACCAGCAGACATCGAAAGTCTCCAACACCTGGGAAATCTCAAGGAATCTCTGTCATTTTTCCCACTTTCGGCACCAGGCATAAGCCTGACCCGGTTTGTATCCTAGTCCAAGGCTGGCCCCAAGGCTCGCGCCTGACTCAGACCTCATCTACCCCAAGGCAAGCATCTGGTACGGTCCTCAATGACTCCGGGTATCTTGCAAGGCTGGCCCACTCCTTCCACAACTACTAAGGTGCACAACCCCAGGCATCGAAGTCCTTACATCCCTTCCAAACTTCAACATCCCAATCCAATAACAGGCACCTAGCCTAGAACATTAGGCACTTGTCCTCCTCAAGATGGTTCCATAGCCCTTCAAGAGCTATCCATCAAGAGCTATACACAAGACAAAGGAACCATTGGCATATGTAGTGTTGATTGAGTTTTGTCCCCAGCCCATATGGTGTTACTTATTCTCCCTCGTGCGTATGGGCTCGCACGAGATCATCAAATAAACCGGCCCTAACAACCCAATGTGGAGTCCTATCGATCATCCCAACTCAACATGCAACAATGCATTAGCTATAACATCATAGTATCATAGAAAATAATCCACATGCCAAGTCTTGCATCTCATCATGAAACCATTTATCTTTGCTAATCACAAAATAACAAATTGCGTGCTCATGCATGTCATGCTTCACCATCTTAATTTATGATATGAACATATTGCATCAAAGATATATCATGACTTTACATAATAGATGAACCACATGTTAATAACCTCATATTGTAGCATCATAAATCCTATGCAAATCATAAGGGTACATTATCACTATAAGAACCACATGTGCATCATTATATCATATCAGTCAATTAAACTAAAAAGTATCTGTCTTAACTAAGTAAGCATTACCACACATTTTAATCAAATAAATAAGGAAAGTCTTTAAAATAACATCTGCATCTTCCCAGGTAGCTGACCCTGGGCTATATTGGTCCCACTAGACCTTGACTTGCTCAAACTCACGGTTCCTAAGTCGACGAACCCGACGGTCCAGTATACAGAATGGTTTGACCTGAAGGACTCCTTCCTCGGAAACCTGCAAACTATACTACTATGGCTTGGTGCTAAGCCTGGCGATGGTTTGTGGCTGCATGAATTCGATGTGGATTTTGTGGTCTTCCTCCTTTTGCTTTGTATTCTTTTTGTTTGGACAATCCTTTCTATAATGTGGACCTCTACATTGCCAACATTCTACTTGTTCCTGCTTCTTACGTTGTACTTGTCCTTGGCCACCAAACCTTCTACCCCACCCACCATTCAAGTAAGGTTGACCCTTACGTCCTCTTGGAGGCAGTCGAGAAGTTGTGTTAGCGATCTGAGAAACAGTGTTTTGTCTTCCCTGGAATTTATATGGCTTCCCCCTAGGTTTATTTAGCCTCATTGTGGAATGTTCCTTTCATTGTGGAATGTTCATCAACCACAATTTTCTTCTTCATATTTATCTTCCTCAGGACTTGTTTGGCTAAACTAGTGGTTGTTGCCATAGTGGTGGGTTTCCACATGGCGACTTCTGCTCGGACTAAGGGGTCGAGTCCATGCAAGAATCTTTCAGTTTGACGTTTATCATCAACCATATAGTCCACGTGATGGACCAACCAATAAAATTCAGCTTCATAGTCCTCGATAGATCTACCATTCTGTCGTACTTCATGGAAAGCGCCTACTTGTTGGTGTTTGTACTCTTCTGATAGGTACCTAGTTCAGAAGGCTTCCTCAAACATTTCCCAAGTGTCTTGCACTAGGGTGACTTGCATCTTCGTTTCTTCATTTACCCACCATAATAAAGCATCTCATTTTAGTAGAGTCATTGATATCTGGGCCTTTTCCCTTGAAGTGTATGCCTTAAAACTAAGTGCTCTTTTGACACCCATTACCCATGCTTCTGCTTTTGAAACCCCTTCTAGACCCATAAACTCTGGTAATTTGGAGTTTTGGACTTCTTTCATAATATCAAGGGTTGATTGTCCATCTTTGTAATTGAATTGAGAATTTAGGTCTTGTCTCTGTTTTTGTTCCAATTCCCTTTGCACATTTCCTTGATCTCATCATTGGCTTGAGACCCAATCCTTAAAGATATTTGTCATTTCCCCAGGGAATGTAATGTAGCTTGCTTAGCTGGGGTTCCTATCTTTGAAGTGGCGGGAGGTGGTGTTTCCACCTCAGGGTTGCTTCGAGTTTGTCTTCGACGTTTAGGAGCCATGATCTACCCTATATTCAGTTAAATTATACATTACTTTCTTACTCATGTACCAAAAGCTACAATAAATTTAGAATATACCCACATTTAAAATATACATTTAGTTACTCAATTGAATTACAATACTTAGACCATAAATTATCACAAATTTTGCAGTATAGAAACATGAGTTAGAAAGAAATAATAATGTCAGAATAAAACTTAGAGAATTGGATCAATGTAAAAACAAAATTCGAAAAGCTTAAGAATATTGGTGGCATTATTGTGTTAAGAAGGTACTTGAATTTTGGAAAGAAAATTTATTCAACATTATATGTCACACTAATATTAAATTCTACAAATTCATGACTTAAGGATAAAGATAAATTGAAATGTTGTGTTTTAAGTATGTGTTTAAGCAATCATTACTTATGAAAAATTAAATGGACTGCTTTAAAAATAAATTGTTAAACAAGTGTACCTTGAGATTCTTATGACTATTAAATGATTACTCTAAGGAAATTTAAGAAATCAACCATCAAAGAAATATTCCACATGATAACAAGAAGAGACACCGCCACTCGACCTAGAACCGGATCGGATGACTAGGAAGGTTATCCCTCCCCAAACACAAAATAAAATCATTTTATTAATTATATGGCCTGCTTGCAAGCGCACCCGCGAAGGCAACACCATATCAAATCCCTTAAATTACAATACATTTTAGCCGTAATAATTTCCCGGATAAGACATAAAATTGCTTGCATGTGAACAGAAACCCAAACCCCAATCAACATTTCACATTTCACATTATGTATTCGACAACGGAGATCTCAAGGTTCTGGAAGAGTATCAGTAGCAGACAACAAAGAGAAACATATTTCAAATATTAAAGCATTGGTATACCATTGGCTCCAAATACCCCTTTCCAACATTTGTGCTTACCATCAATACTTTTCTCATTGTTTCTTCCCTTAATATTGGCTCCTCCTTTAAGGAAAATTTATTGTATGTGCAATCTCTGTAGAAACCTGAAGACTAAAGCCGTTCTTCAGATCTCACGTGAAGAGATTTAGAACAAGTATCTTCTACTTCAGTTGGCCTTCATCTAGTTATAAATAGACTGGAAATGCAAAATGTACTCTATTCATTGGATGCTCCATTCCCCAGATCAGATCAATTTTGGTGTTGCAGACAACAACATCTTCCTTCTTAAGAGTTATTCTAGATATTTTATGCTCGGCGAAGCCCTACATCTTTCAAATCTGTCTCTTTAACCACACAGACATATTTCAAATCAGTGTATTTAAACACATGAACATTTCAATAATTGTCCAGTCGGTTTAAAATACACCTATACGACGAGCTAAACGAACATTTCAACCATTGTTTTTATTGTAATTTCACTCAACAGCGTGTATGAAGCCTATATTAACAGAGAGCATAAAAAATAAAAATAAAAATCACAAAGATATTAAGAAAATTGCCGCAACAATGCATGTGAACCATGAACCCTGTAAAACGGAAACCATTTGTGAATAGGTGTATAGCCGAGTTCATGCATTTATTTGAGAAATGAACTACGAAATGAACACGAGACATCAGGCCAGGGTAGTCTACCCGAGCCAAACTCCACCTAATTGACCTCCACCATTGTGCGACCCCCCCTGTAACTTTGTACGTTGTTATTTTCCCACACCGCCTAATGTAAATGCGGATTCAGAAGTAATGAATTAGTCGGATGCAAATTGCAATCCTTAAATTCCAAAGCAGTTAGCTACCCTACTCTTTCTTAAACTTATTGAAGAGAGATCTAATTGACGCTCATACATTGGGAAACCAGATGCCAATGGTATAGGTATGTGGTGATGTTGTGGCTACTTATGTGCAAGAAGTTGAATCACGCACTCTAAACATGTTAAGGTCATTTCAGCAGATGTATAACAACAAATAGGTGCAAGTGGAAATCATTGTGCTAGAAGATGATAATGTACGACAGACAATTCTGAAATATATCTCAAACTACAGAATCGATAAACTTGTTATGGAATCATCTTCTTGTAATACAATAGCAAGGAAGCACTGACACATGTGAATTGGTTTGGTTCTTTGACACGTGTGGGGGCACTCTAAACCCACTGAGAAGTGGTGACGTCCATCTTTAAGAATCGCACAAACGAGGCACAAGACGAAGAAGAAGAAAGAAGTGAGAATGACACTAAGATTCAGATATTAGAAGACAGATTCCAGAGAATGAGATTGATCACCCAATTGGAAATTCAAGTAGATTGATAAAAGGACGGAGACCCTAGGGACCAAGAACACATAAAATGATATGCAAACCCAAGTTAATGAAAAAGGGCACGACAATGTAGCTGGTAATGCTGGTAGGAGGAGTAAACACTGTTCAGAACCTAGCAGCTGAGGACAATGAAAATACCCACAACAGAACCATCTCGCAGGTATAAATAGAGTTCTATCTGCCGGAAACGATTCACAAAAATGCCTAAGGCCTTCTTAAGGAACCTTGAAGTTAGGGAATAAAACAATCCATGTACCTTCAAATGCATCAAAACCTCAATAAATAAATAAATAAATAAATAAATAAATATTTCGAACGAGAATGATTGTAGATTACCCCAAAAATATCCAGAGGGTATCTAGCTCTCGAAAGTAAGCATCCTATGATTACCTTCAAAACAAGTCAAGTTAATTATATCGCCAAATTTTTTTTTAGATGCCTATAGGTCCTAAGGGTTGAACCTGGCTCTAATACCATATGTAACAGTCCAAAATAAATATGAAGTTAATTTCCTAATAATATCAGATTCAAACAAATGAGCACTTACCTGTATTACCTGTGACCGATGTCTACCACATGACAACAAGGTTTTGGGGACGACTCTCCACCCAACTGTAGGCTCAATTGTGCAAGGATTTGCTACAACTGGCCACCCCCGAGCCCTCAATCAACGTACTACTGCCAATGACTCCTATGTCTTAGAACACCATTCTCCAAAGAGAATGAAAGATAGAATCTTGGAATGATGGAATGCCTCCCATCCTCCTCACCATCTAATAAATAGAACAAACATTAGATGGGAAACCACATGTACACACTCCATGTGTCTACATGCGACTTTCTTTTGATTTTTAGCTTTCTTGTTTTATTTTCTTCTTTTTGATAGTTTTCTTGTTTTATTTCTATTTATTCTTTTTCTTTTTCGAAGGTGGAGAAACCTATCAAACTCAGAAAATCAAACCAACAGTGAGGACAACCATCTCTGGTTGCGAACCGCAATTGTCGGCAGATACATCACTGTTATCAAGGAAAACCACACCACCTGGAATAACCCCTCAGGTGGTCCCCAAGGGAGCAGGCTCTCACTCCTGCCATATGCCTCTGGGTCTTGGGCCGTTAACCTGTTCCCTTACGTCTGAGGAAGACGAGCTCTTAGCCAAGCACAAGCAGTTTTACGACATACTCTAGGCATATTTCTATTTATTCTTATTTAGAGCTTTAGTATGGTTATTACTATTTTTATTTTTATTATTATTACTTATTTTCTTGTATATATTTTTTAATATCATTTATTATTTAACATTTATGATTTCTTAATTTATTATTTTTAGTTATTTATTATTATATTATTATTTTTATTATTTATTATTTATTATTAAGGGGAGGGATATTACATGTCTCTCCATGTGGCTAAGGTGACCGTCCTGTTTTTGTAATTGAAATTGCAGCTTCTGAAACTCTTGTTTGTAATATGGGAAATCTTGGATAAGAGTCAACAAAATTTGCTCCATAGCCTTTCCAAGGAGGCATTTCATCAATCAATAAATATGTAGGGTCTATTTAAATTGAGTCCCTCTTCTTATCGTGTTTCCTAGATCCGGAACTAGGAGCTTCCTGTCCTCTAGCTCAACTTCAACCATGCTCGCTTATCGATTTATGTCTTTCTCCTATTCTACTATCAACTACCTGATCTCCTCCTTGGTGCCTTCCTTGTATGGAGCGACCGCTTCACTTATTAGGTTGGCCACAGGTTTTCTACCTTAGTGTTTATCTGAGGTAGCTTGGTTCAGCCTCGACATTGATCACCCATGGCCTCTTTCCTCAACCCTTACCTTTCACCATTTTTCCTAGTGTTTTCCTATCATAGCACCTGCCAGCCAAATCCCGAGGATGACCCAAAGCTAGCATCTGTGCTCTTCACATCTGAGAATGATTACTATTCTATGGACCTGCTATGGAGACAAGAAACCATGATTCCATAACATTATGTTTTGAATTTCCAGCACCCGAAGGCTCTACCTTTTCACAAAATTTGCTACCCTTGGTTGATTTGCATAACCCCTGAAATGCAGGATCCCCCACCTAGCATGACCATGATTCGCACCTAGGTAGCTTTTCCCTAGTGGACGCCCTGACATGCCCATTGCTTTGCAAACGCTTTGACCTCGGCCTTGTGAGTGAGGTGCCAACAACTGGCCAACTACAAATCCTATAGATTAGTAGCCAAGCCAATGGGTTCCAAGTCTTGCACCTCCCTTACCCACCTTTGTATGACCATTCCCCCATCCCCCCTGACTCATGATTGTTTTAGCCTTGCCTTGACCAACATTGAAGCACAAAATATGACCCCCGACCTCAAAGAGGCACCCAACCCAAACTCTGCTAACCTCCCAACTTCCCCTCCAACAGCTGAGGCTGGCAAGACGAATGCTCAATTCATGCCAATTATTAGAATTCAGAATACCCCTACCTATGACAACCTCCCCACTACTAGCTTTCCTCAGGTAATTGACGTCGACCCTCAAGAGCCAGGCCTTCCAATTATCCTCAACACCCATGAAGCAGTCCAAGAAACAAACTTTCACCAAGACATAGACAATTATAGCATCCCAGCCCCCGACCCCCAGGATATCCATGCAGACAAGACAAAGGTATTCCCCTAGACTGTCACCCTCCCCACCAAGCCCGATAAGCCCCATGCAAGAGAGGTAAACCCCATAACAAATTGACACCAGGGAGGAACTCATGTAGCTTGGATTATGCTAGCAGACAACCAACACCATGCATCCCTCCCAGCCCAAATTACTTTCAACCATAAACCCATTGCCCACATACATACCCCAATTATTAAACCAGATGCAAGGAATCATGGTGTAGTGGAGGAAAATCCAATTTACATACCCGGTAGCCAACATTTGGAGTTGATGGAGCCCCTGTTCCTTCCAAAGCCTTTGCTCCACTCTCGCCTTTGGTACCTCTGCTCTTCCAAACCCCATCTTTCTATCCTTTACCGCAATCGATCAATTTGCCTAAATTTTTTGGCCACCTTCCTGCATTCATGTTGTCTTAAGCATGCCGAAGGCCACCAACCCTTCGCTTCAAGCGTGTGAGGGGTAGTGGCAACGTTCCTTTACGTCCTTATCATAATGACTACCTTAATGGCTCTGTCCAACAGCTCACACCCCGATCAGGGGATAGGGAAATTAGCTTTGAAAATAGTTATATTTATAAATTTATACAGTTAAGTATTAGGTTTTGGATTTGGAAATTAATGTTAATTTCTCCAACTTGTCCAACATTTAGTGAAAAATATAATTGCTTCTTTGCGGTAATGGTCATCATGCATACACTAAGAAATGTGGATGGAATGATTAATATATTCATGTGCTTGATAAATTTGGTTGGGTAACATCAATAACACTCTACCCACAATTTGTTTAATTAAACTTTAAGCTTACACAAGTTGAGATGTGCCTCTTGGTTTTCTTTTGGAAATGGGCTCTCTTATTTGTCTGTGGGGTTAACAATTCTTGCTTGAAACTATTGAGAGGATGTGCCCTTGGGTTTTCCTTTCTTCTTGGTCGACTAGGGTTACCTACCATATGTACTTTTATATCTAAAAAGGAAAGGAGTAGGAAAGCATATGTCCATTCTAGCTACAACTCATTTCTTTTGAAAAATAAATGGAGGCAATGGCAAAGTTACTTGGACATAATGGAGTCTTCATAGTGGAAGTTGTTGTAATGGTGAGATTTTGGTTGTGTGTGACCAAGGAAAGATCCAGGGTGTTTTAGGGAGGCTTGATCTCTAACAAAAGATCCTTAGAGAAAAATTATCAAGTCACTTTGGTTGTGCACATTATCAAAGTGAAATATAATGTAGGATAAGATCAAGGGTTTCATAGTGTGTATGTAGGGTTATTGTAGGTTTCATTTACAATGACATAAAAATGTTAGGAGTAAATGAGGTTGTAGGTATATTAGTAATGGAGGAAGTGTTAGATTACATGGAGGATCCACTAGAGGGCTAATGAATATGGTCTAACCTGATAGTCTACACTCTCGAAGACACATTAGATATGAAGTAATTCCTTGGTAAGGTCATACCACTAGAAGAAGAGACACTTTCCATCATCAAAGAAATGGCGTAGACTCTTTTAAATCATCATATAGGGGATGGAAACTTAATAGAGAAGGAGGTGAAGGGTTTTAGTTGTGTATATCCATAATTTTTTATATAAAAAATGATATCATTATAAAGAAGTTTGTTGGTTTAGATCTAGAGGAATTATGAGTTTTAAACCAAAATATTACTAAGTATAGAGATTTATGCCATCTAAATGATAACCCTATCATTTAATTTACTTTAGATATGATTTGTATTGGTTTTCAAATCCCTTGTGATGGTTTCAAGAGTATGTTTCATTGATGATATGTTGGAATACTGAAATATGAGTGGCTCACGAACCCTTTCTCTAGATAATTTAGGGTTGTGGAACATGGAAATGTGTGAGGAAACCTAAATGTCATTGTTGATTTAAAAGTATGAAAGCTCCTATAACATACCTAAACGCTAAATGTCACTAGGTTGGTGGGGTAATCATTTTTCCACTAAATCATCTTCCCTAAATTTAGGAGTTTGTAGAAGAGGATTTAGGGATCTTGCTTGAAAGGGTGGTAGTCTCTCTGGAGTTCATAATCTCCCCGATCTCTCGGCATATTGAGATGCCTCTAGCAGAATCCAAGGCTCATACTGATGAACTTACTCAACGTTTAAACATGTTGGTTATGTCGATGGACTAGTTACAACTTGCGAATGGGAAGCTTGGATTTCGATTGGAAGAAAGTCTTGGGGTTGATGAAAACATTCATGGGAATGTAGATCAGTAGGATCATATTGACCAGGAAGATCAATTATATGAGGAAGAAGGAAAAAACATTAATGAACAAGGATTAACTCCAATTCATGTCATTACAGAAGCATAGGAAGTCCAAGCCACCTACGGTCTGCAGGAAATGTAGTTTCATACTCTTTTAATATTTGGTTATGTTATGTAGATATGTAGTTTTTCTAGGTGTTTTTTAGAGAGTGTATGGGAGGAATAAGTTTCAATATATTATGTGTAGCTCTGGGTTAATTTTGAAATACTGAAGTGGATTTTTGGAATATATGCAACAAAATTTTGGCAACATTTTGTAAAAGACTATGGCCTTCAAACCAGTTTTTTTTAATGAAATGAATAATCATTCCTTTAAAAAAAAATATGACCTCCAGGTATGAATTTTCCGCTGAAAAAATCCTCAAAATTTTTATTGAGTATCACAAAAAAGATGGGGAAACCCGTGCATTACAGCCACACTGAGGGCACCAGAAGAAGAAATCAGCTCAACATGAACTGGAGCTATTCTGCATCTATCTGTAAGGACAAAAAACAAAATATTTCCACCTCCCTGATGGAGGTAATAATCAAAAACTGTTCTGATTCCAACTGACAAAAACAGCTGTTCGGCCTCCCTGAAAGAGGTAAATACGCCACGTAGGGCTAAAACAACAGAAAAACTAGGCTGGGGTCTCCTTCGATGAAGGAAAACAACCCCATATGAACACTGAAAAACCATAATAAACAAAGTTTTGCAGGTTGTAACAGTAAGTCCGACATCTGGTACAGGAATGAAATATAACAACAGTTTTATACAGTGAAAGCAAAAATATACATGATAATAATGCCGCTGACAAAATTGACAAAAATGGAGATGGAACCCGAAAATCAAAGATGCTGAACGTATGGGGGCATATCAGATCTATAAATCTGCCCCTGCATGTTTTCTTCTATACTCCAGCAGCCCAAATTCTGTTGTAGACCAGCCTTAGATAACTGGTCTGCCTCCTCGTTCTGGTCCCTGTAAATATGATAAAGCAAAAACCTGTTAAAGAAAGATTTTAGGATCATGATTTCCTCAACAATGTTCTTCAGAATCTGGTTTTGACAAGTAGCTTTTCCGTTAATCCAGTTGATAACATTTAATGAGTCCCCGAAGATCTGAATAGTATTTATATTTCTGTGTTGAAGCCAGCAAAGTAGAAAGCGTAAAGCCGATAGCTCTGCAAAGTTGTTTGTGTCGGAACCCAACCCAACAGAGGCTTTTAAAGTGTGATCCGGGTTGATGTAAATACAAATGCCTGCACCTGCCTTATTATTTTGTGAAGCCCCGTCGAAGTATCCAATAGGAATCCCCTCCTGAATTATGATAGGATTTTGATTTGGTTTGGGAGCAAAGTCCTCAGGAGGAGGCAAAGTATTATAAATTGCAGTAACATTTATGGCCGTGGTTGTTGGGGGAGTGTCTTTGTCATGAAAAAGACTTTTGTTTCTGGACAGCCAGACACCCCAAACAAAAATAAGAGGCAAATTCCTCATGTTCCCTTCTGGAAAAGAATGCCACCATTTCGACCATGAGTTCTCCATTGAATCGGCCCCCCAATGTGCATTGATTTTGAGAAGACGCATGGTCTCCAGCCAGATCTTCTTGGTGAAAGGACAGGAAATGAAGAGATGGAAAATTGTTTCTTCAGATAATTTACATAGTGGACATCTTCCTGGGCCAACCATGAATCTAGCTTGTAGTGTATCCCAAGTGGGGACCTTCCTTTTCAGAATACACCAAAAAAAGAGCCTCGCCTTAGCAGGACATTTAAGTTTCCAAATATCTTTTGCCCACCAGTCTGGACGATCCCAGCCTTTCTTGCTCATGAGGAAATTGTATCCCTCCTTTGGAGAGTATGCCCCAGATTTGCTATGAGCCCACAACAAGATATCTGGTTCATCTTTTATCCTGACATTTGATCTTTGGAGTTCTTTAATGAAGCTCTCCCATTCAATTTTCCATCTGACATTTAATCCTAGATCCCCCACAGTCTTCCAGGCCTGGCCCCAGATGGTAGACTGCCCAACTCTTTCCACCTGGTTTAAGGTCAGGATACCTTTTGAGTCGAGGTGTCTAAGAAATCCCGGGGATAAAGAAAAAGCTTCATTGCATCCAACCCAAGGATCTCTTCCAATTCTGATCTGTCTACCATCTCCTACTTTCCAGGCCAGCCCTTGTTCAATAACTGAGAAAGCCTCCACCGTTGCCTTCCAGATAGCAGAAGAGAATTGTCCTTTCTTGTTTTGGCTACGAATCCAATCATCTATTGGAAGTGGGTCAATGTACTTCCTTTTGACCACTTTATTCCACAGGTTTTCCATAGAAATGAGGCGCCATCCAGATTTTGCAGCTAGAGAAATGTTGAAATCTGGGGATCTTTTTAATCCCCATCCACACCATTCTTTTGGTCTGGCCACTTTATCCCAAGCTACCCATGGCAGCCCGGAGGATTCCTTTGAACCCGCCCACAGAAATCTACAGCAAATTCTACGAATTTTCTCCATCACACCTTTTGGAATCCAAGTCAGTGCCGCCCAGTAAACTGGGATAGCAGACAAGACAGATTTTATCAAGGTCAATCTGCCAGCTCTTGACAACCATCTGAAACTCCAATGGGAAATTCTAGATTCAATCTTAGCAATTAGCCAGTTCCAATCTGCTTTCCTGTACACAGCAGGTTTGAGCCAAAAACCCAAGTATTTGAAAGGGACCTCCAGAGGTTGGGAGGGGAAAGGAAATAAATTTAACAATCTATCTCTTTCTCTTCTATCAAAATCTGAGAGACAGACTTGGGATTTTCCAGTGTTTATTTGCATGCCTGTGGCTTTTATGAAAAGGTCAAAGATACATTTGAATTCCTTTAATTCATTTTGACTACCATTAGTAAAAATCAGTATATCATCGACAAAAAGCAGATGAGTGATATATAGATTAATAGCTACCTCAATACCTTTGACCTTACCCTCATTTCTAGCTTTGTGGATCAAACGACTCAGTCCTTCCGCCACCAGTAGGAACAAAAGTGGAGATAAAGGGCACCCTTGTCTGAGGCCTCTCTGACTGTTAAAAAAGGAAGAGGCAGCTCCATTGACCAAAACAACAAAACTGACATTTGTTATGCATCCCATGATCCAACTGACAAAAGGATAGCTGAAACCAATGTGGGTTAACAACATCCTTAGGTAGAGCCAATTAATCCGATCATAAGCTTTAGAAAGGTCAATTTTAAGGACAACACCCTTCAATTTATTCACTTTTATACTATGAGTCACCTCTTGTGCGACCCCAATGGCTTCATGTATCTGTCTTCCATTTAGAAATCCAAATTGTTCCATTGAAATACATTTGGATAAGATCGGACCAATTCTGAGGGCAATGACCTTAGAAATGATCTTATAGATGCAGTTACACAAAGAAATAGGTCTAAATTCTTCAAAACTCTCCGGATCATCCTTCTTTGGGATAAGTGCAATAAAGGTTGAATTAAATGGACTATATATTACCCCTTTCTGTTTTGATTCTTCAACAACTTCTGTTATCTCTGCTCCAATTTTTTCAAAGAAATGGAGGAAAAGTTCTACAGTCCAGCCATCAGGGCCAGGACTTTTGTCCTTGCCCATAAGCTTCATGGCCGCTTCAACCTCCTCCTTAGAGACCGGAAATAAGAGATCTTCAGCTTCTTCTTCCTCGACAAATCTGGGAAAACTTTGCACAGTTCTGAAGACTTCAGTAATAGATGCCTCTCTCTGCTCTGAGAAAATGTTTTGAAAATGTCTTTTACCCAGGTCAGAGAGCTCATGAAAAGTGCTGACATCTCTCCCTTCTTCATCTTTTAGTCTCCAAATTGTGTTTGCAGATTTCCTGCCTTTAGCAAAATTATGAAAGAAACTAGTGTTTTCGTCCCCGGCTTTAAGCCAAATGGCCCTGCTTTTGATCCTCCATTCTTCTTCCTTTTCCAACAGGATTTTGTTTTGTTGTTTCTCCAAAAAGAGAATTCTGTCCTTTGTGACTTGTAAGGAATATCCATCTGTCTCCATATTTTCCAAGTGTTTCAGTTCCTCTCTAATTCTGGACAAATCCTCAGATTGTTTTAACTTTTTATCCTTTGCCCAGGAGATAGTAGCTTTCTTGAGCCTTTTCAAATTCTCCATAAACAGAAAGCTTTTGTCCAATCCGATATTTTGATCCTGATGAATCCAGGTATCGTTGAAAAGTTTGCAGAAAGAGGAATCTTGAAGCCAAGCTGGGTTAAACTTGAAAGGGGCAGGGGGTTTTGGAGGAGGATTGGTCAATTCCAAGAAAATCGGAAAATGGTCCGAATTCCCAGTCTCCTCGACCCACTGTCTGATCATAGGAATCTTAAGGAGGAGAGGTTCCGAGACCAGAAAACAGTCTAGTCTTTTTGCAATCCGGTCACCCCCCACTCTTCTATTCCTCCAGGTAGGCTTTAGTTTAACCAGAGCAGGGTCGCAAAAGTTTTTCTCTGAAAGAAGGTTGTGAAAAAAATCAGCAGAGGGGTCTTCCCTTGCAGAAGGACCCCAAGCTTCATTCCTCCCAAGAGAGAAATTTAGATCACCTCCCAGGATCATCATCGGGGTGTTCATCACCGATTTTGACATTAAAATTTCCCAGAAAGGGACCCTGTTTTGACAAGGCCCGTAGATATTTACGAAGGTTATGGGGAGAGGAAAATCCGGGGATAAAACCTCCATTCCCATAGCATTTTTCAAACCCCAATGATTGAGTATCTTTACCCGGCGCTCTTTGATACCAATAGCAAGACCCCCCGAGTGTCCAGAGGCATCCAACGCAGTGAAGACACAGCCCGGAAGGAGAGAATTTAGCATGGTTTCGATCTCAGGGGCCTTCCCCAAGGTTTCTTGAAGAAAGATAACGTCAAAATTTGAGTTTGTGACCCAATCTTTCAAGGCCAGTTTTTTAGGTTTGCTGGCCAAACCCCTACAGTTCCAGGATGTCAAAATCATTTTTTAACTTCTTCAAAGGGCTGGGCTGCTCTAAGGACCCCCTGAATGGAAAATTGTTTGCCATCTGCAACATCCAGTTTTGCTTTCATTTTCGCCTTGGACATGTGTGATTTCCGACCTCTCTTATTTTTTTTGTTTTTCTGTGGGTGTATCATACCCAGCCCACCAGTGGAAACATGATCATCCAAATTTCCGCCCAAGGACCTCAAATTGTAGGGGCATTGGGAACGAGGAGCAGGAGATTGAAGAGAAGGCCAAGTTTTGTCACAACTTAAATCCAAAGACGGAAAGGAGCTGGCTAAAATTTCAATATTATCAAATTTTTGATTTGTATCTTTATCAAGAAACATATCCTGTTCGTTTTGATATTCGGGCTCAGAAATGTTATTTACAGAAATATGTTCATGTAAAGAAATAGGCATAGGATCTATTTGCATACCCGCAACCTCGCCAGCAGAAATATGTTGTGAATCCGTGACCTGATCGACGGTTGCTTCAGCGTCCCCAAATTCCTTTGTTTTGTCCTTCTCTGAAAGCCGCGGACTTTTCTCCTTTTCATTCACATCCCTCTGAAATTGAAATTCTTCCTCCTCGATAGGCTGCGCCGATCCTCTGTTTCCATATCCTTTTGATCGGGGGTATCCGACATATTTTGCCTTGACTGCTCCTGAGGGATTTCCGATCCATTCCCACGATGAATACTTCTAAAATGTCTCCTTCTTCTCGTCTGTGGGCAAGCTTTAGCCATATGCCCATAATCATGGCAGCGGTGACATCTAAAAGGTAAGTATTCATAATCAAGGATCTGTTCATAAGCATAGTCCTGAAACAAGAGATTGATTTTCTTAGCCAAACGACCACTCAAGTTTAGCATGACCAGTATACGGGCTATAGCCCTGTTTTTTGTCTTTAAGAAAGACATGTCTGCCTCCAAAAAGCCCCCCAATCTGTCACCAATAGTCCTGAATACCTCCTCTGTCCAGAGGAAAGATGGTAAACCCGGCGCTCGGACCCATACCGGGAAGACGTCGGTTTTCTCCTTGATGGCATCAAACAGAGGATACCATCTTTTGAGCAACAGGGGAATGTTTCCTATATGCCAAATTCGCTGAAGAACCCATTCTGCCGATCCTTTATCTTCGAACCTAAATTGAAACCAGCCCTTTGCCAGCACAAGGGCTTCAAATTTGATAGGGCCTTCATTTTTGAAAGATTGTGCACCCCATTCTTGCAAAAAATCAGAGGTGAATTTCTTACCTCGAGCTCTGCCAACCAAAGTGCATTCAGCCACAGTTATGGCTTCCACCATTGAGACCTCCATTCCAAGCACCAAGTTGTCGACGACCTCCAAGGCACCAATAGGTCTTTGAGGTTTCCGTTTTGCCCCCTTTATGCCGGCCCTATCCGCCTGTGCTCTTGTCTCATCCCGAAAATCTGTAATGCCCGAAATTAAACGAGATGGAAATCCCTGTGAGTCCGTCTCCTGTGAAAGCTGGATTGGCACCACAGTCCCCAAGACCCCCTTGTCTGAATGGGTAGTATTGTCCTCCGCAGAAATTATTGTTTTTTTCGCCCCCGCAAAAGCCTCCCCACAAACGATTTCAGGGGACCCCTTAGGGTTTTGACCTTTACCCGGTAGAGAAACCCTCGAAGCTGTGGGAACCCCGGCTATTGCCCTATCCAGATTTGTTCCTACCGATAAACTTTGCATAAAAATGTCTTCAGGAACCTTTGAGGTTGTAGACCCTTCAAAAGGCTTTGGGTCCGACGGCAGGCCTAGACCATTGTCTCCAGTGGTAACCGCTGCATTTGCTGGTAACAGGTTGCTCAAAGAGCCAGAGTGCGGCGACTAGTAACCCGACTTCTTGCTAAATTTCAGAGGAATGGGTGGGTCTTGGTTTGAGACTACCTCCAAACCCAGATTGCCAAAATCCCCAAAATAGTGTTCCACATTTTGCTTAGTAATATCCTTACCCCACATTGATAATAAGTCTTCCACCTCGGGGTCCAAAGCCAGGATTTCCGCGGGGTTTACCATGGTTACTACAACCCAGGAGAGTGTCTGGCAGAGAGGTCTGAGCGGGTAAGGTCGCGGCAGTTTCCGGTAAACCACGGGGAAGAAACCAACAGTAAACGAAAGCCCTGTGAAGAAACCCTCCTAAATTCGCTCTTCAATAATAACGACAGGTGAAAAAAGAAAAACCTTTTAAAAAAATCGAACCGCCAGCCACGGAAAAAACGTGTTGAGTTTCCCACAGCCATGAAATCCTGAGCCGCGCAGTTATCCAAAGCCTATGTGCAGAAGCTCCCTAATCAAAGTTTGTGAAAACCTAACCCTAAACCGCAGCATCGCCATTTTCGCCGGAGCTTCAAAGTGTCCCAAGGGGCTCACCAGGTATGAATTTATGGACTCTTAAAGTCTTTTAAGGGATTTCTCTTTCCTACCACATGGCTCTACCATGTCATCATCCATACATGACATGCCAACTTTTGTGTAGGTACACATCATCATCCATATGATGACACATCATTGTCTGTACATATGCACATCATCTTTTGTATGGTCATGTGTACACATCAACATTTGTATGATCATATCACCTTTTTCAAAGTAATTTATCTCATTTGCATCCAAAGTTTGATGCTTTATGGCATAACACTAATAATTTATCTAGTGTGATATGTTATAGCTTTAATTTTTTTTCTTGGTGTGGTAAAATGAGGAGGGTGAAACTATTGTGACATAGGGAAAATATTTTCCTCACGGTATAAGATATATCACATGAAAATACTTTCCTCATGCAATACACAAGCTTCCTCAATTTTCTCAAAATTTCTATAAGTTCCCAACCTGATTCAAATTTAAGAAACAAATGAAATAATTATCTAAAATAAAACAAAGAGATACAATGAAATTGAACTTCAATTAACAAATAGAAAATGTCGAAATTGTTTACATGCAAAATGAAAGAAAACCAGCTTGAATGGTGATAGCTTATCTCTGAGAAGAGATGTGACTGCTACACGTCCTCCTAAATTGTGTTACAATGAGGCTCAAAGGCCTTTATATCATGAAGAAATAATGAGAAATACTAAACATCCAAAACCTTAACCCTAGGAGGTGAAGCGTCAACGACTTATGGGCTCCAATGGGGTAATTTGGTTCATCAACTTCTCGAGGTCATAACTTTGGTATGCGATCTTTGTTTTATGTGCACAATGGCTCATTAAAAAGGTTTATCCAAGGAGAACTACTTTCAGCATGTTTTCCCAAAAAACATCATTTAGGGCCTGAAAGTGGCTCCAAAAGTTCAAGACCTAAAAAATACCAACATAGGAAAATTATGGTTGTGAGCCAATGGAATAAGTGGGTGGCCACCATTATTCACCTGAATCACAACCTCTCTTGAAAAATATAATTTTCTTCTCCTATGATGTATCACACCACAAAATCCTTTTGGTGTGACATGTTGTGCCCCAAAATTTTTACTTGGTGCAATAAGCATATTGTAGTGAGAATAATTTCCCCATGCAATGTATTACACCAAAAAATAATATTTTATTGTGAATCATTACGCTGCATATTTTTATTCTATGTGAAAGGGATTTTTTTTATCCCACTCCAATTTTTTCTTCCTCGTGATGTCTCACACCTTTTTATTTTTATTTCACGTGACATAGAAATTTATCCTCTTTTTCTTCTTTCTTTTATTCCCTTACGTTTCTTTCATCTTATCACCCCAAACAACTCTTCTTTAGTCGCAAGATATTGTACCAAGCAATTTTTCCTTGCTGTTAGCGTCGGTATCTTGATCCCTCCGTCAGAGATCAAATCCTCTTGTTGCATTTCATATTAGGTGTCCCACCCAGTCATTTGCATTCCATTAGGCGCATGGATCATCCGACGAGAGTGGCTTTCCTATAGTTTCCCTCATGTCATTTACCCGCTGGTTCATGATTTCTCATCAAAAAGCATATATAGTCTTCTTTTTGTCTTAGAGGTTGCAAAAGTCTTTTTAGGGTTTCATTGTCATTTAGGTCAAGGGTTTCATCCAAAAGTGTTTCAAAGTGTCTAATGACAACCAACAGGCACATGAGGAGGTTCCAACATCAATAAGATTCATCATTAGGTGTTCAGAGATGTGTCTTTCCTCAAAACAGAGTTTTGAGGAAAATCAGAGTATTATTGTTTTTATTGTGCAAAAATCATGTAATGTTATTTCCTTCATATGTAAATTACTTCCCCTGCAATCCTAGTTTCTTTCCTTAGCCCCAACAGCTCCAATCACCTGCAAAACAAACAAAGCATGGTCATGTAGTTCATCACAAAGCTAAAAAGGAGTGAAAAAAGTCCAAAAACAGAGTTAAAAAAAATAAATTCATTTCAAAACATTGTAAAAATGGGTTTTATGAGCCAAAAATTTAAAAGCTCTTTGTTTATAAGCTATTTCTTCATTTGAAAAGTTCATTTGCAAAGTAGAAGCAAGGCAAAGTGATTTTGGTGAGCAAGCGAGAAAGTTTGGTGAAAATCGCTCCAAGTCACTTGGCGTGGCGCACTGGGCAGGAGGTGCGACGCATACAACCGGAACAACGCATTGGGCCTCAAACTCCAGTTCAATTTTTCACAGGTGCGGCGCATACACTGGGCGCGGTGCATTGGGTTGGATGTGTGGTGCACATAGCCAGGAAGCCAGAAAACTGCCAAACTTGCTCCAAAATCGTCCAAAACACATGGATTGCCATCGATACAAGTAGGTTGAGCTTCTCTCATAGTTTTTCATCCAAAATTGCTAGTTGTTTCATGGTGGTTGATGTATGGAAAAGTGTTTAAAGGAAAACAAACCCTATCTCTTCAAAATTTTCAAAGGAGATTGCTGCTAGGGTTTTGTTCTGACTATTTTGCCACTAGGTATCCCCTCAGCTCATCACTCCCTTATTCCATACTTCCTTTGTTTTCTCTATTCCCCAAGTTCACATACCCCTTAATTCACTAATCCTAAACCCCTACTCCCATTTCCTAAAACCCAAATACAAATTCCCAAACCCTAACCCCATACCAAAAAATTCCTAAATCATTCCTTAATTCCCCATTTCTCCTAACTAAACTCTACCTCAAATAGTCCCTAAAATCCTTCATTTTTCCCTCCCCCCTACAGTCCCCTATATCGCTGTTTTCCCTTGGTGGCAAAAGTAAAAAACATCACAATCACATATTTTTCATCAAGGCAGCTCTAAGACAGTTTATCCACTAGCAGAGATGGCATCTGATCCCTCTTATGGTTATGAAGAGGAGACACACAATGACTCACCAACAGAGGTACATGCACCCAGGAGGCCTCATAGAGGTGGCAAACATATTCGAGAGGAACCAACCACCCTTGCTGAGTTACAGGCCTTCCCACTTGCCATATCTTGTTTCCAACACCAGTCTTGCTATGAGTTTTGTGAGAAGGTTGCTAACATTTAGTTTCACCATGAGTTGGCCCACTTATTTGTGCTGCATTTACATGATGGTCAAGCCACACTAGATGGTGTCACTTTCACATTAACACCAGAATCCATTTCACTAGAAACCGATATTCCCAACATTGGAGAGACATGGAACAAGAGGTAGAAAATTGACCGGCAGCATTATGAACCGTACATAAAGCCTGGCTTCTTGAGACAACTCAAGAGAGTGTTTCCTTTTCAGTACCTCAAAGATGAATATGCTCCTTTAATGAAATTGATCATGAAGTTCTTTAGTTGTGAGGGCCGCTTCTCCAGTTTGTATGCTTATCATATTAGGTTGCTGATGCACTTTACCCAGGTACGGATGATGAACATCCCTTACTTCATGTGTCGAAATATCGAGAAAATGACCACTCTAGTGCAACACAAGACCCCTCAGCAACAATTTAACAATATTTATCATTTTGCTCTTATTAAAATTGTGGTTATTCATCAGCTTGGCTTGTAGGGCATCACTTGCGATGATTTCATCTCTCGTGAGTTTTTCAGATCTCCTCAGGGAACTACCGAGGTTTTGCATGAGACAGGTGGACCTTCTTATCAGCATGAGGGTCATGAGACACAGGTTGCTAGTATGCCAGTTTTTATTACTTATTAGAAGGGCACTAGGCAGTTGTTCACAGCAGCAACATGAGTATTATCTCCACCTAGGGTGGAAGGGGTCTCACTTCCGTCATCATCACAACAGGTTTAGGACAAAGGAAAGAGGCCAATGTAGGATGAGGGGCCTTCAGGTGAGAGGGACTTTATTCTTATTAAGGATGATGATACAGACATGGGCCCGAAAAGCACAAATCTCAAAGAGATCATCCAAGAGCAGCAGACAGACATCAAAGCCTTGTCCCTCAACTTTGAGAGGGCTAAGTGGATTATAAAATACTTGGAGCAAAGGAATAAGCAGCTTGAAGATTAGCAAATGATCACGGAGTTACGAAACATTCGGGAGAATCGCCAAGCTGCCCAAAGAAGGAGGGTGGAGTTTACTTCACTAGAGCAGGAGATCAATGCCGATCGGGAGTCTTGGCTCGAGAGAGTCAATATTCACTTAGAGAGATTGTTGGAGAAGGCTAACAAGGAGAAAAACTTGCTGAGACACATGGCTTTTCATTACATGGTGAGGAATAAGGTTTGCAAGGCGCGAATAAGGAGTTTAAAGGCAAAATTGAAGAAGGCTTCAAAGAGGCGAAAGGAGCATGATAGACTTCGAATATTGGCTGAGGCTTCCTTGGCCCAAAAAAATGCTTGATGGGGAAGAATTAGCCCAAATTTCAAAAAATTTGGAGCACTTTTTGCATTTTTGAAAATTTTTGGCACAAAAACAGGAAATTCTGCCCTATGCGTCGCGCCACGTGGCGCTCGCTTTTGCTAGGGGGCTCCAAATCCCAAAAACTCAACATTTTTGGATTTGGCATGAAAATTTATGCTTGCCTACCTATGGCCAAGAAATTTGGGCAGGTTTTGAGCCCTCAAAAAGGTCAAAAACACTCAAAAAATGACCTCACTACCCCTATTTTGACACAAAGGAAGCAGTCTTGGGAGATTTGATGTTTGACAAGGCAAATGGAGGCCAAATTGAAAAATGCCACTTGGTTTGTGTTAGTGTCAGTGTTTGCAGCCTTCCTCCAGTGATCAAATGTGCTCTTACAAAGTGATTTTGAAGTGTCAAGGTCAAATTTTGTCATTTCAAAGAGTTTTCAAGCAAAATTTGGTCACTAGGCATTAGGTCTAGGGTTTGCCTTAACTCCTTTTAAAGTTGCCCAAAGGCCCATCCATGTCATCATTCAGCTGAGTCTATCATAATTCATAGGGTTGTCATTATCATGTCAGTGTCTAATGAGTCATTTTACATCTTGTTCATGCTTCAGTTGTGCCTTGGCAAGCTCATTTCCCTCTCCTAGGGTTTTGAAAGCCAATTTCTCTTGGACGGTCAAATCAATGGCAAAACTTGTATCCAGATGTTCATACACTTTCCCCTATCCTTCAAGTACCTTATCAAACACTTCCCAACACTCAGATTCCCCAAAATCCTCATTTTTGCACAAACCCTAGTTTCTAGCTACAACCTGGCAATTTTCTAGGTTGGGCCTGTGTTTTTCCCTTTTGGACCCTTCCCCCTCACTCAATCTCTAAGATTCCACTTTCCCCTGCTTCCTAACATCCCTCCCTACTCCAAAAAATTTCCTCAAGAATTTAGAAGCCCCTTATCCCCTTCATTTCGCTTCATTTCGACCAAAACCCTTGTTCCACACATCGGGATAAGTTTCACTAAAATGATGTTTCTAAGCAATCAAAGATGATTTTTTCAAAACTGAGAGAGGTTTTTGTCCACAACATGCCAAGGACAAAAAACCTCCTTCACTTTTTTCACAAATGTCATGGTTTTAAAGAAATGTCAAAAATACCGGCAAGAACGAAGGTGCTCCAAGGACGGTTGGCCAAAGCACAAAAACGAAGGAAAACGCCTGATCCCCTCCGTATCTTGGCCAAGGCTTCCTTGAAGAAGCATAGCACTAATTAGCTCAGCCACAGCAAAAATCCCAAGAAATTTTGAGCATTTTGGGTAATTTTGGCATTTTTTGGCAATTTACAGGTTTTTGCTCATTAACGGGTCTCACCCCCCGTGAGACCCTTCATCCTGGCAACTCCATTTTGCAAAAACTCAGCATTTCCAGATTTTTGATGCAAAGTTACATATTCTCATGGATGGACTTGAGATTTTGTGAAGTTTTGGGCCTCCAGAAAGTCAAAAAACATGCAAAATTTGACTTTCTGCCACTTTTTTGAACTGCAGAAAGCTGTCTTGGGAGAATTGATTTTTGATAGGGAAAATGAACTCCAAAATCACAAATTCCAGTTGGGTTGGAAAGTAGACTCACAGACCTTTCCAACAAGCCCATTTTTGCTCAATTTTTCCACCTGAAAGTGCCCCAAACATGGCTCCAAAGGGGCGTGACCCGTCAGGCAGGGGGGCGCGACCCGTCAGGCAGAATTGTCCAGAAATGCACTGTACAGCCCAAAAAACGCAGATTTGACTCAGTTTGACTTTTTTAGGTGAATGATGATTCTCTTTGATGTAATTATGATACTTTTTAGACACTTTTACCCTTATGTAACTCTTCTAGAAGATTCATTCATGAAAAGGGTAAAAATTAAATGAAT